>JAPWLS010000228.1:0-15826 GCA_028551675.1 Tineola bisselliella | reverse complement strand
TACTTTGGGCAAAACGGATATGGGCAAAACGGTTAGGGTACCCGTTTTGCCCGTTTAGTATTTTCAAATGATTTTCAGGCAGTAAAGGCGAATACTTTTAGTTGAAATTACATCTGCTACTCCTATAGAGGCAATACCTGAATCTTCAGAACACTACCAACGCACAACAACTGAAACTGTGTTGCCTACTACACGGTTGCCTGTTTCCACCTTGTCTAAGGGATTGGAAGAAGGATCAACTAACTTAGAGGGAGGAAATTATGCAACATCTGCAACGAATCTTACACCATTACAAATCGGACCCATACCAGTTATAGCTGCTCCCAAAATAGGTCGCAAATCGGAGGTGTTAACATCCGAACCCGTCAAAACTGATCAAGCTATAAAATTTAAAAAGGTAAATAATGAAAAAGTTAAAATTTCTGAATTAGCAAGCCCCAGCAAAACAAAGAAGAAACGATGCCATGACAAAAGCTGGAAACCTGATTACTACTGTTTGGTGTGCGCTGATTGGTACACCGAACTTCCAACAGAAGACTAGATTCAGAGTAATCAGTGCAGAAGTTGTGCTCATGAGGACTGCACCTCTTATGAAGGAACTGGCAGCTTTTTTGCGATGAATGCCAAGAATAATTTATATTTCATTAGTATATCCTTTTTGCCCGACCCCCCCGGGCAAAACGAATAATCGAGAGATTTTTTTTAACAATTAATATTTTTATAGAAGTGTTTAAATGTCTTAATTTTAATTGTTATTTTCCAAAGATAATTGACCGAAGTACGAATAAAAAGTGCAAATAGTGCTATTGATTATCAGGTTGTTGTTTTATTTACATTTTCCCTTAACATATGCGTCTTGCCCGGGCTTCCCGTATGATGGATCGCACAGCGGGGCAGTGTTTATCACAATACAATAATCCAATGACCATTTCCTCTACACGAGATACTTCCATACTTTTCTGTTAATAATCAGAAATGAAAGGAGAATAATCATACTTATTAAGTTGTTTCTAACGCACAAATTAATTTTCGGCACTGCTTATTATCTAACGTAAGCAACATACAGAATAAACTATACTCGTAGTTATGTCTATCATGAATCTGAGCATCTGGTCGCAATTACTCAGAACCGCGTTTCTTTTTAATTTCGAATACTATTAGGCTTCTTATACATTTTATTAAAGGATTAAATGAACAAATTAATAATAAAGAAATTTTGTACTTTTTGTATGTCATTTCTTTACACCATAATAATGACCGCGTACTGCTTAGTGCTCGAAACCGTACGATCAGTGTTATTAAATAAAATGCATACTTGTGTAACTGGATACCTTATGCGCTTGTTATGATTCATTTCATAGTTTCATATCCTAAAAATCTTCCTAAAATTAAAATTCAGTTGGGCATCATAAGACAACGAGGTCTGTTTTCGCTTATGTTAATTTTTCTCCTTATTTTGTAAATATGTATTATATGTAGCATTTATAAATCACGATAATACCAATCTTAATAAATAATATTCTTATTAGAAGGAAAATTTATCAAAATTGATAAATCAGAAAATGACTTATACGTTACCTATATGTAGTTAGTATAATTATCATTAGCGTTGTCTATTTCTGTTAAGTTAGTAATTTATTCTTCACTTATCAGATATCTATTTCTTAAGAAGTTATTCAGTAATGTGTAAATGTCTTTAAAACGTTGTGCTGTTTCGTAAGTCGTGTCCATACGCACGCAAACGTCCACCGAGTCAAGCCGCCGGCGACAGAGCCAGCGTTCGAGACGCGCCTCTGATTGACACGCAATGTTAAGCTAATGCGACCCACTTACTCGTAGCATCAACAAAAAATATATTTAATATGCAATAGAACAGATTATAAGTACTGATGTGTGGCACGAGACTTGAAACGATTTAAAATAAGTAGGTATGTGCTTGATGAATTGAAGTCTCTTTGCGGAACTGGATCACACTGAATTTGTTTTGAAAATAATATAGAAATGGATCATCGTGTTAAATGTAGGCACTAGAAAAGTCACTAAGAACAAAATTGTTACAATATGTGCTTTGCTCCAGATTAATGTTAACATTGGCCCACCTGGTTTCCGTACTATGTAATATGAATAAGCGCAGTCACGCACGCCCTCAATAGATTTTTGCAATGATTTTGTTTACCAGGTTTTCTCTAGTATAATCAACTCAATGTCTCTAATTTATTTGTGTAGAAAAATGCAATAATATATTATACTATATCAGTATTATAAGTGCCTTAGTGTTGTCATTTGTTATTTTCCATCATTAGCAATTGTAATTCTACCTGGCATTGAGCAATAACATTTTATATAACAGAACTTGGTAATAATAAGTTTCTAATATTTAATATTAATACTAAAGTAAATAAGTTTAAATAAATAGAAAATTTAAAAATAAACAAACAAATTTTATTTAACATGAATTAATATAATTTAAATAAGAATGAGTAAATATTTATATTAGTAAAGATTGAATAACAACAATAAAGAAAAAGTAGATAAATAATTGAAACTTAAACAACAATATAAAACTTACAATGGTTTTATTTGATGGCGCCGGCAATGGCGCATACATATCAGTGATCATTGTCCAATACAAAGCATTCACCACGTTATCTTAAAAACTTTCTGTAAAACACAACTGTCTTTTGTTTTATTCGACACACATTGTTTTATTTACGTCCGCGACGAATGCAACCTATACGCTCAGACACGAGACAGACCCAGACTCGCCACGAGCCGAATGGGCGAGTGCAAAGCCAGTTCTATGAGGGCGGGGTAGGGCGGCACTAGCCAATCCCAGCCTCTCATCCGAACCCCGCCCACAGCCCGCAAGGTCGCGGAGGCGGAGGTATTGATCACACGCGCTGTATCACCGAGCGCCATCATTTTATTTCGGTTGGTGCGATTTGCATAAACTTTTTTCTTTTCAATTGTTGCTTTCAAAGTTTCTTGTTTGCGATGTACCGTTATGAGCATAGCGAGCATTATGAAGCTCTGGGCATGGTTAATGTATCGTTGCTTTCCTTTGTGTTACGATAAATGTTTTCGCGTCTCCTTTTCATTGCTTTTTTAAAATTTATTTTCACTGCATTTGTTTAATATATTTGATTAGTCTAAATACAAATTTGGTCTAAATTTTGAATAATATTTTAAAGAAATTTCAAAACAAAATAGGATCATTTCCAGATTGCTTTACTCAGGTAAGACAATTATCTGACGGGCTGTGGGACAGGATTATAACACAAGCCAGTTTCTACAAGGTGAAGATATTAAGGGTCAACCATCTAAGAATACAACATACGCTTCACATTGCAAGTCAGACTTCACAACGAACATATCTATTATTACACATTATTCAATTTTACAAAGAAAAGTTCGCAATTTATTGTTTTAAGAACACACAAACAAGGTGTTAGGGATAATGAAATATAGCTAATGTTGGGCACATAAAACATAATAATGAACACAACCTAAAAAATCGTAATGGACATCATAAAGGTATAACCCCCACGTGAAAAAGATTATGGCTTTCTGCCCCACCCCTTCGTTGTGGGGCCAGAAGGTACTATATGAGTCGTTTATTATTATTTATTTTAGAAAATGTATTAACATTAAATAAGTAATGTTATAATATACACGTATTTATATTTAAGTAGACAGAGAAATGTACTCGAATTATGTAAATTCGTCTTCTATAAAAATAAAAAAAAGGATTTTATCTGATTGATTTAAAAAAAAAAATTATCACAAACATCACAAATGAAATATCTATTAAAAATACCGATTAAAAAATAATAAAAAGCCCCAAATATCTAAAACATGCGATAACATGGCATCCTTAATCGAATCTCAAAAGCTCGCGTTGTCACTTTAAAAATAGCTTAAGCGTCTAATAGTTTTATGACACGCATAACAAGACTGAAAAGGTCGCACATTTTGACACGCGAATATCAGCCTTAAGTAAAGGAATTAAGGAAGATTATTATAAACAGGAAGCAAGCGGAAATGACAGTCGCGTAAGGCATTATAGCGACATTAGACAGGGGTGCCATCGGGTTCATAAAATAGTGAAATTGGTTGGTTCTCTGGGGGTAAAGAAGGCAAGGGTGCAGTAGGCGTGGTCGGGATAACGAAATAAAAATGCTCAAAGCTCACATTCGGTGTTCGTGGGCGAGTCAAGCGTGCGAACTTCTCTTAACGCAATAAACATTTTAATCTGAACACGTAACTCACGCTGCGATGTGAAATTACAGCACGAGAGGGGAAAAATTACAATAATAGAATTTTCGTTTACTGATTTTCTATTTGGATTATGAGATTTTTAGTTGTATTTATTTTCTCTTCGTGAATTACTTCGTACCCTTTCTTCTCCTACTTAAAGAATGAATATTTACAGTATGATTCATTTTCCTAGTATTCTAGGAATATTCTATAATGGAGCAGAATATTGGTGTTTTTATGTCGTCTGCTATCAAGTCATCTAAACCAACCGCTACATTTGTACGAGAAGGCATTCCGTGAACTGCAGTTTTAAAGTTTGAAAGATACACGCTTTCATGAATTGTATAACTATTATTAGATATACCTATAGGTTCTTAATTAAACAAATTCACCTTTATTTCAAAATACTAATTTAAAAACATAAAATAATATTATTTCAAACTTGAACGATCGATATACCTATAAGTAAATCTATTCCAAGTGAGAGGTCTGGCTAGACTCACTCATAGCCGGAAATAGTCGGAAGCTGCTGACGCCGGTGTCGCCGGATTTAGAACGATGGACCGTCTTCATTTCATCATCTAATAACATCCTAAACGGTTTGATTCCTTCGTCAATCACTATATATATAGTTTGCAGTTAGTTTATAACAGACCTTTTTAGCCATTTTATATAAATCTCTAAGTCAAACTACTAACTTAAATGTTTTATACCAAAATAAATTTTGACTAATAAAATATAAGCATACTGATTTTTGTGTATTACTAACAACAAGTTACTGGATAGTATTGTTTCGGCCGCACATATCGCAATACCGCTATATTCCTTGGGCGGCGCACGCGCATACGTTCCACAATGCACAATGTGCACTAGCCATTACTCATCGACGAGCCATTCAATTGCACGATCTCTACGATTTCAATACAAGTCTTAGTAATGAATAACAATTGTTATGAAAACAAATACATTCTCTCATATTTTATTTTTGTTAAATATTATAGATTCTGATTAATAAGAGGAATATAATCTGCTATATAATAATATAAATGAACCGCTAATAAAAAAATGTTAGTAACAAACTTAAACAACTGTGGCCGATAACAATTCCCAAGTCACGACGTGATAGACGGCGCGCGCGCACCTAGTCCGTGACAAATGAATTTCATCGCGTCTCACCCATTCGCACAATAGCGATTTCACAGTGACCATAATATCGACGTCGACAAATCAAAATAAATTACCGATTTTGATGGTCATCGATATTCGTTCCGATATAATTTCCTTTATTCGTGATGGTGTTTTCCTCTGTTGTTTGAATTAATGCATATAATCATCGTTTATGTAAATTTAATATTGAATAACGGTATCATGAAAACTTATATTTAGGTATATGAAAATATAAGATAATTTGCACTATATGAATCAAATTAATGCAATCGGTGTTATCATAACTTCGTGTATAAAACACGTAATAACATATCAATTAGGCGTGTAAATGTCAGTTGAAGTTGAAACAACAACAAATATTTACTTACTAATATTTTCATGTCCTTGTGATCGGCGGACACAGGCTCGATACTAACCTGAAAACACAAATAATTAAAATGAATTCATATACTATGCACTTACTTATTATATGTTAGTGACTAAATTGTTGATGAAGATTTAGAACGTGGCTTACAAATGCTTAGTTTAGTGTAATGACCATTGCCATTGCATATCTGTATTACAATTTAAATACAAAGGAAAATGCATTTTAAATCAACTTATTCTCCCTGCCTTGTTTTATAATGCAAAAAGCATTTGTCCATAGGTACCTATAATAAAAACTCAACCGGTGCGCGGCGCCCTAATATAATATTTAAATGAATTATCCAGTTAATGAAATAGAAGAAAAATGTGATTAGAAAGCCAGAAAAAACGTTAATGCAATAAGCCGGCATTTGTGTGGTACACGAGCGAATTTCATTTGGAACATTTTTAATTATAAAAAGGAGATTTGGGTCGGAGAGCTTCGTCCGGGTCGTTTCGGCGGCGCCGCGCGGCTGCTTCGCTCCCTGTAATTACGGCCCCGCTAATTGCGGGCCCCGACTGAGGGCCCCCGCGCCACGAACCAGGACCACAACATAACGTCAATGGAAAACTAGAGCAGTCACAAAGACTCTCGTAGTTGTATACTCTACATATATTAATGAAGTCTTGCTTTCATTTATAACTCATCGGCAAAAAGATGTATGCACGAAATAATTTTAAACGAAAATTAAGAGAACTCTAAATAACAAAAATGTCTCATAAATAGTAGTTACTTCTTCATTAAAATTCTACATGTTGTAAATTATAATAACAAAATAATATGTTAAGAGTTTTCTTTTTATTCACAACAAAGCTATTTTTTGTATTTAACGATTTGTTCGGTAATATAGATAGGTACCTCCTCGTAAATCGTTCGTACTTATTTCACGTTGACAATTCATAAATAAATAATTATTTTATTCATATAATATGCTCGTGTACATTTTCCTTGAAAAATAAAACGTATTTACGTATTAGTATTTTTTTTTTCAGGTAATCAGTATTTAAAGTTGTTCAATAATCAGCTATTTACGAGCATGACATGGCTAGTTTAAAAATTCATGCCGCTTTTATGTTGGAAAAACTGACAATTAGAACAACGTTATTTTAGTAATTTCATATTAAAAGCACGTAGTTAAAGGTTGCCTTTTTATATCAGTCAATCAGTTGAGTGTATTAAACTAAAGAAACATGCATAACAAAAACGTTTGCTCATAGAGTAATGTCTAGACCAGATGGAACATATGACAGGTTCAATATTTCAAAATTTGAATATAAAGAAAAATTATTTACAACCATTTTATATTTAACGACACGTCAATCTATTACACGGGTGTTCCGGGCTCAATTTCTAATCGAAACCAATATTTATTGATATATTAAAAAAAAGATATTCGTTTCGGATCTGGATGTTGCACCGATAAGTATATAACAAGATATACTAATTTGGGGGCCCAATGCAATACAATTATAAATTAATTCATTAATTTAAATTCGCCAATCCTTGTAGAATAAGAAATTGTTCCTGATGTGTTTATATGTAGGTACTTAATAATGTATTAAGTATTTTTAATAACAAAATCAATAATTGTAGTTAAATTTTAAAACAAAGTTATGCAAGAATCGCCTAAAGGTAATTCAACTCTTAGAAAGCGAATCACCTTAGAAATAATATAATAGATGAATTATCATAATTTTCTATAGCGGTTATGGCGCCTCGGTCCATTAACCTGATTGAAGCTTGTCGCTTTTTTATACTTATCGATAGCCATAAAATAAAATTATTGTACATTAAGACATTTATAATAATTCCGATACAATCTAAATATAGTTTTATGCATATTTATTATTCATCAAATAATTGGGAAAAGTTTTATATTTGAGGACCTACTTGGATTTCTTTTTATTTACTTCAAATAAGAAATTGACGAGCCTTGTAATAACTGATAGTGTTTGCAGATATTTAAACTGGATTAATTCAGCACGACCTCTGCAAAGCTAATGAAACGCCGCGCCGAATGAAAGTAATCAAAATGCACGCGATAGCAAGCATCTTCAAGTCTTCTAAGTTGCTTATATAATACAGTTTTAATATAATTGTTAATCACGTAAGGCGTTATTCAAAGGAAACGGATGCGTCTGTCAATTCGTAGAAATAAAGTAGTAAGTATTGTGACGGCTGTCAACAATGTTGCAATGATTACAAGAGCCAGAGAGCATGTCGTGTGCAGATTGCAATAAAGATACTGTTTACATTAAAAAAACATGCACCAACACAACTTTATTAAGGAAACTACACCAAAATCATTATCAATTTATTATTTGCTACAGAATAAATGTGACGTAACGAAAAAAAAACTAGTAAAATATTTATCTATATTTTCACGCTTTTTAGTTGCATAAGGATACACTGAGACAACATATTACCATTTTTCAAGGCGTTGTGTTTTTTTTGTTAGTAACATCTTATTAAAAATCTTCAATACGTTGAGTATGAGTTTTACTCGATAGCACGGACCATATATTTAATCTACAAATAGAACATTTTAGAACTAGTGTTAAGTATGTTGGTTTATATTTAATTAACTGTGACAACACTTTTTATTCAGTTGACAATACATAAAATATGCACAAAAATAAACTCGTGCGTGTAAAATAATAGAAAGTCGTAAGGTGAGATAATTTGCAATCAAATTATTTAATAAAACAAAATAAATTGTTTTAACCACCACGTGTTATAGAAAAAATCTAACTTAATATCAGAAATAATTTTGCTTCAAAATGTACAATTTTTGGTTCCGAGTAAAACTCTTATAAAAAACCTTATAAAGACAAAAAATATAAAATTCTAATTTACACGTTCTCTTTAGCATATTTACGTTCATTTTATATTTGCATAATGAAAAATATATTTAGACACTAAGGATTAAAACCGATATAGTCCTAAAATAACTGCTAAACTAATAAAAATTTCACTTAATTCAATTTGAATTAAAATACAATTTAATAACTCATTTATAAAAACGTAAACACCATAAAAGAAAAATATAATTCGTATTATTCAAGATAATTTAACAACAAAAGTAGAAAGCATGCTTGAAAGCAACTGGGAGAGCCGTGGTGTGAAGCAAAGAACTCTGGGAGGTGGTGTCATTATAAAGGTCTACTATAATCATGCCAATTATATATTTTTATTCCCATTGTGCGTTTTGTGAAACTGAGGTGTTACCGACTGCCTTTGTTGACTTGTTTTTTATCGTCTATTGTATAGTCCTTTAAAGATTCAGGGAAGGCTAATTCTACTTTTTTTGTTAATACATTTTATTATTTTATTATATAATAATCATTGTTTTTTAAATTATTATACATTATATATTATTATACATTAAGTAACTGACAAATGTGTTAGTTTTTTTTTTCTTATTTACCAATCAGAAAAAATAAAAATAACTCGCACAAATTATTTGCTAAAAAATACATTTTACCTCGTTATAATAGCCATTGTTGGGATTGTGTGGAGCGGGATGTGGTCCGCCGTGTTGCTGATAATACGCACAATTCATTTTTAAACAGTCCTTAGCCCATTAGAATCCAATAAGCGAAAACCAAACACCACTTTCAATAGCACAGATTTACACAAAACTTTTTAAAATTAAAGTTAGCCCGAAAATTAATATTTTAAGTTTGGGACAATTATCTCGTAACGAATCGATGCGGCGAACGAATCTCGCCTACTAATTGTAGGGTTGGAGGTCTACTGAGGCGCGGGGTTCTTCTCACTCGCACATTCGGCGTCTCTGTCGGCGTAGTCGCGGGCGGCGTGCTGTGGACCAAGAGTGCCCGGTACAGAGCTTGTTTGTTTACGCGCACGGGGCGGGCGGGTCGCGGGCGGGGGCCTAAAGGGCGGTACTCGCGCATATTGAGTATTCCGATACGGTACTTATTGGATTCCCAATATTTATTCAGATGTAACAAAAAGGTTGGCGCCTAAAGAATGGTTAATGAATTTAGAAAACTGCTACACAATTCGTAGCAGCTACGACGTGGTCATAATGAGCCCAAGTTTGACTTGACTGTGGAACCATTATTAGCAATGTAAGAATGTAGAAAATTATTCACAACTGAAAGCTCACCAAGTAACTATTTCAAAATCACAAGGTGGATGAGATCACATTATATTGATATTTATTAGAAATAATATTTTTTTCATTTACTTTGCCATAAATGTTTCCGGTTTATAATAAAAAGTATTAGGAACCCTCGTGACTATTATAAAAATCATTTAATTTTTTACTTCGCCCAATCTGTGTGTGGGGGCGGATACGTCTCGTATGACAGGATACGATCTTCTTTAACCATTCACGCGAAATTATAGTCACGTGATATCTGAACAGATGTTACACTTGCTATTGTTATTAAAGTTGTTTCACAGAAACTACATATATTTTTAATCAAGTCAATCAATGAGTAAAAACCAAAATCAACGAAGTTATGAGTTCCAAAATTAATTCCATTGCTCCGCCTTAATCACTGCAAAAATTTGTCTCTTTATACAGCTGATAAAGGCGAGTATTTTGTATAGAATATAGAATAACATGTGCAAATCATAGTGATTAGAGTGCAGAGTATTGTGGGAGCGAGTGGAGTGCGCGTGCGACCGTAATTATTGTAATCAACGCGTGCACGCTGCATGATGCATCCAGACGCACGGTGCGAAGTAGGTTCTACCGTTCTTAAACTGCTTCCTCCAGATATTGTCCTCTACAAACAACTTATGCGGTAGTCTTAAACTGACAGAGAAAGTTGAAATTTGTTTTTAATTATTTAGCTATCATCTTGAATATGTGTGTCAACATAAAATTCATCGTTGTTTTAATGTTAATACTATATCCTGCGGGTATATTGTCATAAATATATATCTCGATAATTTAATGTTAGAATATGTATGTATATGTGAAATATATAAACATATAAAATAAAATATATATAACATATATATAACATATATAGTATACTGTCACTGTCGAGCTCGCGGTACGCATATACAACCGTTTTACGATTTAGTAGCAATAGGAGTACTGTAGCCACATATGTGATGCCCAATTTTATAATTCAAAATCACCATTTCATATTTGTTTCTTTCAAATCACATTTGTTTCTTTTGTCATTGCACACACACAATGAAATTGGGCGCGTGCGCAGCTTGCGTGTTCCCGCCCAAATTGCCGCCCAACCAAATTTTCAGTATCAAATTGCATTCTTTGAAATATGTTTTTCTGTTATATTGTAATAATTATGTACCTACTATAAAATACAATGTATTTTTATACGGGACAGTACAAAAGTCTTGATATCAATATCATTACATGTGAGGGATTATTATTTTTTGTTTTACGTGTAAATAAAGATAATATGAGATATATAAAGAATTTTATTTTTAAAATTTTAAATCACGAGATGGGATGCATCTGTTGCATGAATTATTATAGTTGTTGCGAAGGGTACACGTATCCTTGCAACATTATCCGACATCCGTTACAAGAAAAGAACCCGTTTACATTTGTATCATATTTAATAGGTGCAAGTACAGTTGACAAAAAAATGGTCTATCATCCTGAAGTTATATTTTACTTGCAACAATATTTATTAGTTCTGTCTTAATTTTTTTTATTGACGTATTCTTATTTTGAATGAACGTGAATATTTCCACTTACAGGTTTAAGTACTGTTGCCCCTTATTAAATAGGTATTTAAGAAGTAGGTTATATACAATAATTACAACTGGAACGAACCACATTTTAGTATCACTACGAACGTAATGGTTACAATACTTCCAAAGTATCATGTTAAAATAATGAAAACAAACAAATTAATAAAATCATAAAATATAATGATTTTGAATAGGTGTATTTCTAGGTTTAAAAACCTAATATTAACAATAATATTTCTAGACAGATGCCTAAATAGTAACTGCATCTTTGTAATTTCATTTCTATATAAACCGAATACATTGACAGATTGTAACATAGAATTCATAATACTGACCTAATTTCATTCATGGCCTCTTGATTTCTCTCCCGATACGAAAGTATTGTTGGCAAAATATTTCTCTAGATAATCCCATTCACTATTCACGCGGTTCATTCAACTAAATCGCATAAAAGTTTATTTGACGAGCGTTTCCTATGCCAAATCCTGTGTAATCCCGGAATAAAGAGATTCATTTGAACGATAGAAATATTTCCGCTTCGGATCATTTTGTAATATAAAATACAAGTGTCAATGAAGAATGGAGTGTCATTGAAACGTTTTGTATGTTTGAGATGTTCATTTGACAGCAGCATAAAGTATTTATATTTTATATGAGAACCTTACATTTACTTATTCTAAGAATAGTGTATTTTTAATAAATTTGATTGGTGAATGCTACTGTACCTGCATTGAAAGATTTTTTCACAGATTAGAGATCTAAGTCTATCTTAAAGTCGATCTAAAGCTTAAAATAATAGCCCGGCATATGAACACACCACCTGATGTTAAACTAGAGTGCGGCTCTTGAATGGAGACATCTATTACTATAGATAGACTGTGCGAATCCAGTCCATCCAATTTGATTGGGCACACTTGTTATCTGTACAATATGATCTGTGTGTATATGAGTTTGAACAATAACATTCGGCACTATGCATTTAGTTAATAACAATTGAATAAAGCAATTTGTGTTAACATCAATTGTTACTATTAATAGCTAGTTATTTTTACATGTCACTAATTAAATATCATATATAAAAATGACAATATTTTGTTTTTAAATTTACTCATGGAACATTAGCACGCGATACTTTGTATAATCACATAATAATTAAACAACTCAACTAATTTAAAAAACTTTATGCTGTTTACTATCGCGTTTTTATTGATTATCTTTAATCCGACGTTTTGAAAGTGTTATGTTTAATTTGGTAATTGCGAAATATTTTTATATCAGTTATGTTCGCAAATGCAGCCTCGACTAATTCCTAGATTAATTCACTCTTAATGGATGTATATAAAACAAGTAATTTTAATTAATATGTAAAAATATACCCTTTTTTATTTACAAATTATATAACAAATCGTATTTTATTTCACAGAATACTTTGAAAATGTTTTACAAATAAGCACTAAAGTTTTTTTTGTAGTTTCAAAGTAACTGGACCTAAAAAGGAAAAACTGCACATAGTTGCACATGACAGCGACAGCACTCGCCGCCGCCGCAACGCGCCAAATAACAAAATAAACCATCTCCATGTAATAATGGTGTTTCCACCCAGTAACAATAACTACATAATAGTGGAGAGCTTTTACGAGCTTTTGTAAGCTTGTCGAAGCTTCCACTCGAAGCTTTTTGTGATAAACTCAACGGGCAGTCCGCAGTAGTGTCCTGTGGACTTTATGACAGAATATATTATTGAACACTTGTTCTGACTTTTAAACCTTGATTTGTAAAGGGCTGTTAAATATTGTATTGTTGGAGCTTTCTGCAGCGACTTTTGGCATTGCATTTGACACATAGTATATTATAACTTTTGTTATTAATAACAAAATATAATATCTGAGTCTAAAAATATTCTCACACCCATGACGTCATCAGTCTTGATTAAAATAAATTTTCGATTAATGTTAATTACGATTAGCATTTTCATGGTATCTATATTTTAATAGTATATTAAATTAAATTTGTTTCTGTTGAACTTTGACAGCGACCTCATCGCTGCGATTCCTGTTGTTGAGATAAAATTAATAGCAGCTATTAAACCGCGAATCGCTCTGCGGAAGACTTCATTAATTTTACCAAGTGGCTTACGCCTCCAAACGCCCAAGATTATACTACGATAGTATTATTAATTAGAAAACATTGGAAATTCTTTTGATTGGAATTTGATTAACTTCATTTTACTGGAAATATATTTTAAATATCTACTGGGAATATACCAGTAATTTGATTGATAAATGTAATATTACACGTGTTTTATTATGTTTTCACGTTTTATTAGGAAAAATTGAAATTAGATTATTTAAAGAAATTGGTAAAATATTTGTGATGTGCATATAAAGGCTTGAGAAGGGTGTGGGTCGATAACCGCAATAAATCAAGATATTATCTGCGCGCGGGCATTACGGCCACGCCGATACCAAAGGGTAAGTCGCCACGAATGGCTGCGGCCCTGGGCTAATATACGAGAATGTGTAGGGTAAGTCCGGGGAAGTTGACTATCATTTGTTTGACGACCATTTACTGTTTTATGAACTTTCACTGTATCGTTTCCAAACCAAAAAAGCATCGGCTGTAACTCTATCAAAAACAATAAGTTTTTTATTGAAAATTTGTAATCTTTACTGTAGGTTTACTCTTTTTTTACCATTCCCTACCCTTAATTCTACTAATTTTCTAATATGTAGTGAGGTTAGGGTATATAACAGAAAATAGCTATACCCGTCTTTTTCCTTTGCATATTTATACGTTACAATATGTGAATAAAGTGAACTATAGCCTACATTATTTGAACGTCTCCACGAATTAAATTTTTCGAATGACCATCTCGAACGTACGGTCATCTCCCACAGGCTTACCCTTCTTACTAAAAATACAGTTTGATGTAACTAGCAAATATATATTTAAATTTGTGTAAAAATGTATGTATATGGTTAATTACTTCTATGAGATGCTTCTATTATTAAAGTTCAGATCTATCTTGGTGCCCTCTAGATTATAGCGTTTGTTAAAACTATATCAATCCACATAATAAATTATACATAATTAAAATTTTAAGGCAAAACTTTAATAATAGTTCTTACAGGACGAGTGAAATTGATAAATGATATTTTCAATAGCTTGAAGGAAGAGCTAGTTGCACCGAAAAGTAATAAATTTAATCTATCTCCATTTAAACTTAATAATTAGCAACCAGTTAAAATATAATGACATACCCAACACATATAATTTTATACCTATTCATTAAAATGCAACTAAATATCCAAACAATCCTTTGGAATCACAAATCAAATGCAACTCGGCGATGGGTATGGGCGGGTCCATAAATCAGAGACGCGCTTAGGCCTTCTTAGCTTTTCTAGATAAAGATTTATCCCGTAATAACATAGTACTTTTCACTAAATCAACCGCCGAATTATCCGGTAGAGCAGTAATGATTAATCGTCAAGGCTGGCGAAGTAATGGTGGAATAATCACAGAGTGGTGGCTAGCAGAACTCCTTGCGGCCGCTCGTACGGGCGGGCCAGGCCATTACGAGATGCTCAGATGACCCTACGCTATCGGATTTCATTGATTCTCTTTTACTATTTAATGAATAATTAGAAAACTGTTTAAAATCAACATACTCAGAAGTTAACGTTATTAAAATAAAGTTCACGACAAACACAAGTATGATCTCAGTAACTGTTCAACGATTAAGTTTAATTGAACACTCACTTTAATTAACGCTATATTTTACTAGAACATTTCGTAATTTATATTGTGTATTAATCTTTTAAAATATGTTAAATATTTTAATTGTATAAGATTGGTAGGCAGAGAGCTGGTTTATCGAGTTTTAGCTTACAACTAGAGACGATACAAGCTGGTCTCATAAAGCCCGCATAGCAGAGAAGACGTAGTGCGGTCATATGCTGGACTGCAATAGGCAAATAATTATTAATAACAAACGTTCATACGCTTCACAAACCAAATAGATATTTCAACAAGCGTAACATTCCACCTTTGTTTGCCAATATGCGCCGAGCTGATTGGGTCGTAAGCATACCTCCATATAAACTCGTGTCTGTATTCCATTTGGGTAAACAGATACAACGGAATGCTTTAGGTACATAAAGCCAGTACAATTACACAGACGTTGCACAATTACTTATCCTTAAGATGGTAATTGAAACACTAGACAACGACAAAGACAGCGACTTCAAGCATCACGTGACTTTTAGTAGATTTAAGTAGAATAAT
>JAPWLS010000492.1:0-192430 GCA_028551675.1 Tineola bisselliella | reverse complement strand
AAGAAATAGAATTTAAATATATAATTTTAATATTCACTTTAATGTAAAGGCCTCTGGTCGTATTTATATTTAAAACTATAACTGTCAAAATCTTATCTTTGAATAAAAGCCACTTTATACGCGCCTCGTCTTTCTTTCTTAAATATTAATTAAAAGTAAAATCCACAAAACCTTTCATGGTAGCAGAACGTGGTTGTGTTATAAAGTGTAAAAATAAAATTTAAAACCGTAAAACCTAAAAGTAAAAATAAAACTAAAAATTATAACCTAAAACAAAGAAAGAAAAAATGGAGTCGTCATCATCATCGAGGTATGAAGAGTTCCAGATTAACATAATTATAAGGAGCTATGGTTTAGAAAAATACATATATAAAACCGAAACTGCGTCGTCACTGTCCGATGTCAATCGTGAAAGAAATGACGCGCAAGCTCAGAAGATATTGATGCAAACCGTCGATAGAAAACACATTCCCCTTCTGATGTCTTGTGGAAATGCTAAAGAAATGTTTGAGAAACTATGCTTTATATTCGAAAAATCTACTGATCAACAAAAGTGTAACTTATTGCAAGAATTTTATAAATATACGTTTGACAACAAAAAAGATATTGCTTATCACATCGCTCACATACAGAACATAAGTCATAAACTCAAAAGTCTTGGTGAAGAAATTAATGATAACATGTTAATCTCAAAAGTTTTGTCTACGCTACCCTCAAAATACAAGTTTTTCATTACCGCATGGGAATCATCCGCTATGTCTGAAAAAACCCTGAATAACCTAACAGCAAGATTATTAACTGAAGAGCAGAGAAATAATCAAGAAGAAGAAGAAACAATAAGAATGGCCTTTAAAGCTGAAACTAAATTTAAAAGTAAAAAATTTTGTCAAATATGCAAGAAAAATAATCATTATGAAAAAGACTGCTATTTCAAAAATAAAAATAAAAAATGTTCTATATGCAAAAAGTTTAATCACACAGAGAAGGATTGCTACTTTAGAAATAAAAATAATAAGAAGGAACACATGTCATTCTATACTGAAGTAGAAAACTTTATTGTAGATTCTGGCTGCTCAGTACACATGACAAACAGAGAAGATATTTTAAAAGAAAAGGAATGTTGTAAAGTAGAAATTCAAACTGCAGATAATAAAAGAAAATTAGAATCAGAAAAATTAGGAAAAATAGAGGGCAAGAAAAATGAAAATGGTGTCTATAATATAAATATAAATGCGGACTGCATCAATGAAAATGCATTCTTCACTGAAAGTGCTGAAGATTGGCACATGAAGTTTGGGCATCCCGGAAAAAAAACTTTAATGAATATAATAAAAACTGTAGAAGGAATCAATATAACAGAAAAAGATATAGATAAACTTACTTCAACATGTGACATTTGTCTGAAAGCAAAACAAACTAGATTACCGTTTCATACTAGACATAAATCTGAAAGAAAACTACATACTATACATACTGACATTCTTGGTCCGATCACTCCTGCATCTCATGATGGAAAGAGATATGTGTTGTCCTTAATAGATGACTACACTGATTACACTGAAACCTACTTGATGCAGAATAAAAGTGATGCATTTTATAACATAAAACAGTATATTTTAGAAGCTGAACGTCAAACTAATATGAAAGTATGCCGAATCAGGTGTGATAATGGAGGTGAATATCAAGATAGAAGATTAAAAGAATGGTGTAAACAAAAAGGCGTTAAAATAGATTATACAGTAATATACACACCTCAACAGAATGGTAAGGCTGAACGGTTCAACCGTACTCTAATGGAAAAAGTAAGAGCCTTATTATATCAATCACAATTAAATAAAGATATGTGGGGTGAAGCAGTATATTCAGCCACATATTTAATTAATAGAATACCAAAAGAAGATCAAACAAAAACTCCAATAGAAAAATGGACTGGTTTAAAACCTGACGTAAAAAATATAAAAATGTTTGGTGCAGAAGTATATGCCAAAAAGCTCATACCCCTTAAAAAGCTTGATATGAGATCTGAAAAACTCGTAATGGTAGGCTATGCCCCTACAGGATACAGGCTCTGGGATGAGAAAGTAAGAAAAATTGTAATAAGAAGAGATGTTACGTTTGTAAAACCAAATAATGATAAAATACTTTTAAAAATTAACATAGATGATGAAAATATAACCAATAATAAATTAGAAAGGAACAAAAGTACTAAAATTGAAGATATATCAGAAGAAATAAATAATACTGTAGAAAATGCTTGCTCTGATGATACTTTACAATTAGCACAAGAAGATAACTTAACGGAAGATGATAACTCAGAAGAAGAGTGTAACTCTGGAGAAAAATCGCCAACTAAAATTAGAAGATCACATAGATATAGAAGATTGCCTGATAAATTTGAAGACTATTATACATACTTGTCATTCGAAGATGCTGAAATGGGTCCAGAAAAGGATGACTGGATTAAAGCGATTAAGTCTGAAAAGAAATCTCTGGAAGATAACAAAGTATGGGAGTTGGTAGATCAGAAGGAAGGGAAAGGTAAGAAGATACTAACTAATAGATGGATTCTGAAAAAGAAGAGTAATGGCAGACATAAAGCCCGCTTAAAATAGTATACATACCTAGTGATAAACAATTAGCAGATATTTTTACAAAACCTTTAGAACCTAATAAGTTTACATTTATGTGTAATAACATTGTTGTCTAATTTAAGTAATAATATGTAACTAAATTTGATAACTTGTAATAACTAACGTGGAAACTGTATGTAACTGTAACTTAGATAAATATTGTATAAGATTTATATTGTTGTGAATTGTTGTAAAAGGATATTAAAATTAGAAGGGAATGTTAAGAAATAGAATTTAAATATATAATTTTAATATTCACTTTAATGTAAAGGCCTCTGGTCGTATTTATATTTAAAACTATAACTGTCAAAATCTTATCTTTGAATAAAAGCCACTTTATACGCGCCTCGTCTTTCTTTCTTAAATATTAATTAAAAGTAAAATCCACAAAACCTTCAGTGGGTACGGAATTTATACAGCGTCTGCATCGTATGGAAAAGTTTAGCTTTCCCTACTCACCGATAGGTTCGCATGTCTATATTAAAAATTCTATTTATTAATAATTAAAATCTTTTTAATTTTCTAGAACGATAGATCCTGTATGCTGAACTATGTCTGTACATTCTGCAATGTCACATCGTGTGTCCAGCTGCGCGCTTTTTTGGACTAACATGGTCACTTTTCAAAGCATCACACGCCTCGCTCATTTCCAATCCCTCCAAAATATACAATAAGTTCTCAACAGATGCATCTTCGTCATCATCTACCCATAATTGTAACATATTTTTTGCTCTGGCAACATTAGTGGGGTTTTCGCTCTCAAAGAACTGGATTTCATCTGACTTAAAACCTAATTTACTGGCCAGTTTCTTCCAATCTGATAGTCTTGTGCTTACGGCTTCAATTTGTGCTGCCGTTAGTTTAGTTATTGCTGATGATGGAGTCTCCCTCTCAAACACTTCTACTGCTTGTGATTCATCTGGTCCCTGAAATACATACATATATTTTAAATATCCACAGTATCATATTTTTCCGAACAATATCGCATAATTCAAAATTAAGTGGAAACTTATAAGATATGATATACATTATTTTTAAGTTACCAGGAGATAATTTTAGCCCTTTTGAGATTTTGTTACTGTTAATTTACTTTAGGAAAATTCTTGCCATATTTTACTAGAATATTTTTTAAATTTACATAAGAAAAATATAATTGCAAATTTAATACTTCCTGTCTCATGCCGGATTAAAACACCAAACCATACCTGTTCTATATAATTATCAGTTTCCATTTGCACTTCGTTGCCTTCGTCTTCACCAGAATCCTTCGAAAAAATAATAATACAATTATACAATATATCACTGGTAGACTTTGTAGATATTAGCAGATACAAGTCCCAATTTTATAGGAGTGATTTAAAGTTGTTATTGTGCAAATTTGTTTTGCGTAGGTTCGTTGTTGTATTGTTCGTTGTATTCATTGTTGAATTGAGTATCTCAAATATCACTGAGAAAATGTATTTTATTCTTGAGATGGATATTTTGAATTAAAAAAATTACCAAAAATGTTAGTTCTATGTTAAGAGGACCCAGAGGTATATTTTTAAATTACTTTTGAACATTTTAGAAACATCATTATCCCAACATTTAATTAAATGATGTTCGTGAATAATCTAATACAAACTATTTCATTAAATATAAAAAATACCTCAACATCTAACTTACCTTATTACTTTTGTCAGCTTGGTTACCATTAGTATTTGCAACTGCTTTCATTGCAGCTTCATCTGCAATTCGTTTCACCTAAGAGCGAAACAAAGATAAATAAAAGTTTTGATTATTGATTAAATTCGCTTTTTATAAATCTGTGCAACATGCAATATATTATTTGTTGGGAAATTTAAGTAATTGTATGTCTGTATCTTGAACAAAAAAATAGTGCGTCAGGAAAAATATAAGTATTATACATATTTTTTTTCAAAAAAGGAAGACAAATAAAACAGCGACTTACCATATCATTAAGATAATCGGGCAACCGACCAATCGGTTTATTATTGTGTATGAAAAAGTGCGGCGAACGTCTCGCCAGAAGCCTGAGTGCGCGCCACCCCCACGGCCCTTCCGCCGAACGACGTCGCACTGACTCATGTACACTTGCACTCATGTAGCTTTCTACAACAGGCAAATGCAACTTGTTTTTATACTAACACAATGTAGATCTCCTAAAGTTTACTATGATATGAAGAGGTCAGAAATAAATATATATTTATTACACTTTAATACACATGGTCTCTGCCTATCCCGAAAAGGACGTGTATTATAGTAGAAGTAAAACAATCATGTGAATCATATGTGGATAAGATATACCTAACGCAGGCAGAAAATTTCTCTCCTTAGCTCTGCAAGCTTCTAGATTATCTGGGCAATAATTCCACAGCCGCGTTAGATCTGCACTGAAAAAGAAATCATTTTTAATATTGATAGCATCCAAGCTGATGCTAACACTAGTGAACATACCACAAGTTGCAATGTAATATTGGAATTGTACATAATATAAAAAATCCTTACTTTCCCATATAAAATCTGTCTTGTTCTTCATATTCTCTTAAAATATCACCAAGCGGACGTCTTCTTTTCCTTGACCTCTTAACTTCCTCAACGCCATCGTGTACTGGAGGTTTAGGTTTTTGAAATTCTGTTACAAAAAATAAACAAAAAAGTAATATTAATTATTTTAAACTGATGTTTAAGTATTTTTTGCCCTAGTTGTCATAAAGTACTACCCTACAAAGTTTTAATTCGATGAGGGTAGACAGAGATATTTATTTTTGGTTTTTCAAGCTTATAAAGACAAGCAAACAATTAATAATAATAAAAACAAACATGACCAAATAAAGAAAAAAAAATTCAAGCACAAACCTGGACATCCATCATTCTTCCACTGGTTCCAATGTTCTTCTCTTTTAATTATTTGTTGGACACACTCAGCAAAACGCTTCCCATCAGGGGGAGTCTCACAGAGCAGCTTGTATATTAAGTTTGCTGTTTCTTTTACCCATTCTAATTGATCTGATTTAAGTTCCTGTGTTTCCCTATAAATATAATTTTAATTGTAACTTTTATTTTAGTTTTAGTGTTACATCGACTGAATCCCACAGGAGAGAGAGAGACATGAATTTGGTGTAATTTGGTGAAATGTGAAGTGTTCCAGAGCTCTTTGTATTCTTTATAGTAGTAATAATAATAATACAATCTCCGCATAGTGTTAAGCCCATGAGATATGTGCAAACACAGATAGTAGTTGCTTGACGAATGTGCATCATCAGGACTGAACAGAGTAGACTCCAGTATTTACCGGCTATTTCCCTAGGGATGTGGGCTGATTTCACCACAACTATCGTTTAATGCTGCAATATATACTTACATTTTAAACTTAACAGAAGAAGTTAAATATTGAAACAATATTAAAAACTGAATTAGGACGCATCTTCTAAAATTTGAATCCGACAATTGTAGCTCCAATAACTTTTGGTTAGTTAAGAACTTTGCAAAATAATGCTGTTCTTTGCTGGACTCTGCCATTTCTACATCAGGGTTGACGGCTTTGAGTCTGTTCAGTTTAGCAGGCTGCAGCTCGATCGCTTCTAGTTTAAATGAACTGAAAGCCGAGAGGACGCTTCCGGAGTGCTGAAAATTCATATGCAAATTGATTATGATAAAATGCTTTATATGTGTAGATGTAAATGGTCTTAGTACCACATTAGGGTAATATTTTCTTTCAGCATTTGTTTTTGGTCTGGGTGTTATCCTTGTCTTGCACTGGGCATCATAATTAAGGATAATGGTTAAAGGCAGAGTATTCATTATAATAACCACCTTATACTGCTATCAAAATAAGAAAAACTGTTTATTGCATATAATGGTACATTAGGCGTGTTGTTGGCATTATCATCTACCTAACTTTTGTCAGCATAAGTGGTGATATGCAAGAAAGGTTACGCTTTAGTTGAGGACCCCAGGATTTGCTAAATGTAAAAATGTAATACTTTTTTTCTAAATTGTGCCATTTTTTTTAAAAAAGACAAGTGCGCTACCGTGGCCGTCTACTAATATAGAGCTAACTCTAACCTAACCTTTTCGTTATTCGTAGTTTTGGGGTCCTCAACTAAAGCAAAGCCTGCAAGAGACAAATTAATAAAAAAGCCAACTAATATACACAATAAGTATTGAGATAAAATTCTAGTTTAAAAATGTAAATCAATCAAGTTTGTATTAAACAAAGTAGTAGAGTGTACTGATGTAATAAATTTAAATATAATACCTACAGCAACAAAAGTCTTCCATTGCAATTTGTTATAACAAGTATTGGGATTCCTAAAGAAATCTTGAAGTCCCCAAAACTTGCAATATAAATTGTAATCAATAGTTTTTGCTTTCTCACTATCCAAAACCATCTCCTCATCCAAAGAATCTTTTAAATTAGACAAATTGTCGCCACCAAACTCTGTTACATTTTCCAAATTAAACTCGGAAACAATATTAAGTCCAGACCTTTCCGAGAATGGAAAAAACTTTGCTAAAAATAATAGGATTTTTCCACAAAATACTGTGTTTTGTGATCTTGATAACCGTCGAAGTAGATCGTTGCACATCCTTAATAGGTTATTTTTGCATGCTACGAAGAATAATTCCTCCTTCCATATGTTCACAGCATTCTCTACGTAAGTGAACATTTTCTCACATTTATCCAGTGTGAGAGCATCGAAAATGTCGCCCAGCAATACAACAGGGATAGTGGGCGTTACCATTTGCCGCCTACATGAATTTATGCAGAAGTTTATAAGACTCTCCAAATATTCTAACTCATCATTCAATATTTCAAGCAACTTATCTCTAAATGCTTGGTCCATTGCAGCTCTTCGGTCAATTTCATTTGCTGTAGACTTGGTGAATGAATCCAGCAAATCGATATTGTTGGTAGCAAATGCTTTGGATAACACATCCTGAAAATATAAGTGCAATCATTTGAAAACTACTTATAAATAATAACATTGTATTTTAGAGGTTATGCCAATGGTTGAAATGCTTACTTTGTACTTTATTCTCAAATCTTCAAACCCAATTTTCTCAGACATTGATTTAAAATTGATGTACTTTTTTCTGTACGGCTTCAAAAATAAAATTAGTTAAAATACCATCAACCACTGACGCGGAATCCTAACAATGTTGATGTTTGTTCATTTATTTTTAAATTTCGACTATGGTCAACAAAATTTTCTATTTCTAAAAAACGTTTGAAATAAAAATTAATAGCGCCTTAATATTTTTAACAATATGTCTTCATTTGAATTGTTTCTATAATAGAGGATTCATTAAGAAAAATTGACTTAGTTAAACTTCAAACACATTTTAAAAACAATTCGACATTTGGTTGTATGGGATTCTATCCCTTTGCCTTAGAATGAAAAAACTTTCTAGCGTTTTCAATTACAAAATTATATTTGTCTATTGGTTGAAATAGATATTTCAGTTTTATTAACCAATCGCTGACGTGACAATTATTCAAAGACAACAAATTGTGACATTTGTTTTGTGTCGTGTCGTGAAAGAAAAGGCTGGCTGGCGTCCTATGTATTTATCCTTCTTTGTATTATTTATTGCAAATGCATGTACACAATCTGGAAATGTATTAGGATTTGTTGCCTAATCCTACACAATACTTTTGAGCTATTGTCTAGAAACGCTACATAAATCGTATAGAGATTTGCAGTTACTTTTAAGATGGATAGAAATATGAGGTAAGTTTTTGTAAATTGTACTTTCACGAAGAGAAAATGCTTACAATAACTGTGTGGTTAAAATTCGCACTATTTGCAAATTAATTGCAATAATGTTTTATATATAGTTGTACATAATCTAGGTTTTGATAATACGCGATAGTAGTGGTTGATAATGTTTTCGATATTTTGTTACGGATATTACGGCTGTTATTAATGTTAACATTGAATCAAAGTAATACATAGTACTGTATTATGTTTCAATAATTTCGATAAGTTAAATATACGATAATAGTGTACAAAGTTTATTGACCTCTTGAATAATCTGCATTGCTATTTAAAGATAAAATATTATGACTTACTGGTCTGATGCAATTTATTTTTATTATTTTACATTAGTAATAAATTAATACTATTTTGATTTGACTGTAAACATTTTTAAACATGTTTTACAACAATCAAATTAAGATATATTTTATATAATTGCAGATCAAGCTACATGAGCGGAGGGCCACGCTCTCTACCCCACATGAACAGTAAGAGGTTGCCAAACAACCACAGATTGAGTCCTCCTACTCCTCCAAACCATGGTGCGCCCATGAACAACACACATGCGATGAATTCACATGGCATGGGACCACATAACATGGGCCCTCATGGCATGAATTCACATGGGATGGGCCCACATGGGATGAATTCACAAGGCATGGGCCCACCACACCATGTGAACCCACATAGCAATAACCAACACAATAATAATACGCATGGAAATAACAACCATACATCACAACACGATGATCTCATATGCTACATTTATGAATCTTGGAATAAGGTTTGCATCTTTTCAGTAATTAATAAATTAATTTAAAATAAATGAATAAGTAAGATTTCAATTTTGAACAATAATAGGTACAGAGGTATCTACAGTTTGACAAGACATAAGATGCAGAGAGCATAAGTGTAACAGATAATTCTTTAAAAAATCTAAAATCTTTCATCTAATTTAGCTCTTGTGCATTGTTAAAGCCTTGTTTTCAAAAGGCATATGAGAAATCACATGAAATTTGCCAATCTGCTACACTGAACTAGGTATCCATATATCCATGGAGCTAGAATATTTTTTTGTGTATATCCTAAAACGTGTGGATCATATTAAATCTCAAACATGATTGAATCTCAAGCTGATATTTGATGTTAAATAGCTATGTTGTTATTTCAGGTAAGCCGTGAATTTGAGCGCGGTGAACAGGTGCGTTACTACCACGAGCCGCCGCGGAACCTTGCTAATTTCACACCATTCAATTTAGACCATCTCTGGGGTCGCAGAGTCGTACTCAATAGGAAACACCGCTCTTAGTTCACAATCGTCACTTTCCTATGCCTGTTGCAATGTTTGGTTATGTTCATCATTTTGTTGGTTTACAGTACTCTTATTATTGAAACTGGTTATGGTAGCTCACAGTTATTGAGTTATGTATCCAGTTTTCTTGATAAATATATATGATTTTTCATAAAAAAGCAAAGTATCTCTCATAGAAATTCAGAAAGAACTTGATTGTTTGAGGATGGGTCTAGAGGTGACTATTGTGCTCTCTTCTTTCATTGTACATCTCTTGGTGTTTGTATCTTTGCCATCTGAGAGACACCATCAAACAATACAATTGAAATGTCAAGGTTAAATATGTATTATTCATTTATATAGATTTTGTTTTTGACTGTACTTTTATGTTATTGTGAAGATACATATTTGGATCAATATCTTGAAGGTTGTGGGTTTGATTCTTTCCATAGATATTGGTGTAAATATGTCGAAACAAGTTATATTTATTTGCAATTGTTATAATAATCAAATGAAAATTTTTATTTCATATAAATATAACAATTAAGATTTATATGAAAGTTTTATTTAATATTATTTGATGAACATAACTAAAAAAGTAAACTATATGTCCAATTCGGGTATACAAGTAAAAACTAACTACAGGACGTGTGGCTATCTCTTTTTGGTGCGTTTAAATTAACACAAATTAAACGAGATACGACTATGCGGGTTTTCTTGTCCGAGCTAGACTTATAGATTTTTTACTCTAACCAAGGAGTTTGTATGGCGGCCGGAAAGATGAATCTTTTATTCATCCTATATAATGATTTGGTTATTTTACATGTCACTTCACATCTCGTATATCCTTATCTCATTGCTTTGACTAGATATCTTAGATTGATGACTTTAATTTTTAACTTAAAAGATTGGAATAGAATAAACCTGAATTTCATTTTTGAATGTGTCATTTAATGTCAAAGAAAATTGTGTTTACGTTCAAAAATTCCCAAACTTCGTAATTTAGTAGTACAGCTAATTAAATTCAAAGTTTAAATTACAATTCAGGTTTCTTCTAAAATAGATAGATAATAATAGAAAAAAATCTTGGACCGGTTACTTATCGTTTTTTTATTCTGTGACTTTTAATGATTACATTTTATTTGTACTGGTTCAGAGATTTTACGGTTGACTCGTTGAAACCGAGTGAAATGAAAGCAATAATTGTTATATAAATGCTTATAGAAACGAAACTTAGTCGCATAGAATTTTCAATGACGTCATATTTGTTTAGACTTTCTTTTTTAAGGTGTGTTTGCGCTGTTACTATCGGCACAGTATTATTTAAAATAGTATATTTGGCCTAATATTGAGAATTTTACTTAAGAAGTTAACGCGTGCGTTGTAAAAGAAATGCACGTCGCGTCCTTTCGACACACATCTAATAACAAAGTCTAATGAAATAGCGTCATTATATTGGTTATAGTACAAAAATTGGACGCCCCTGATTATTCTTGAATGGTGTGAAAATGATGGCCGGTGTAATAAAAGGAGATTCTCTGACAAATTGTTTTATCTTTTAAATATTTTAAGCTTTTGTACAGCCGCAGTAAACGACACAAATAGCTAGTTCCGATTTATTATTAATTAAAAATCGTTATGAATTGCTAATTGTGTTCAAAGATGCTGCGTCTGCACAGCCGCTTAGTGTGATTTTTATTTCTTTTTGTCTTGTAACTCTGATCTGATGCTATTTTTTTTTAAAAAAAACTTTAATTCGTTGAATAAATGGGAATAAAAATAGTATTCAATCGGGTCATTGGGAATAAGACAAATGTTTTATTTATATTTATATAAGACTATATTTAGTGTTATTCTGATATTGGCAACATTTTACAACTACTATACATTGACTGAGAGCTGACGACGTTTCATAAACGACTACAATGTAAACAAATAAATGGGCCTCTACAAAATAAAATGTACAAGTAAACCACAGAAGTTGGGTTACAAAATAAAATAGGTATTTTGTCTCTCGTTGTCAGTTCACGGTCTATATTCTAAGAGAATAGTTATTGAAGTATATAATCATTATTTAAAACATTGACGATAACATTCCACTTGTTTTTTTTTTTTGCATAGTTAGTGCGTATGTAGTATGGTGCTTCGTAGAGCGGTCGGAGTGGCGTATGAGCGTCGATCTGTACATTTTATTGTTGGCTGAAAATTCTTTTTTAAATATAGAGTTTAAAAAAAAACCAGTTTAAGAGAATATTTTTACGCAAGCTCCCAGTACTTTAGTGTTTTAGATTATATTCGCGAATTTGATTTAACTAATTGAAAAGAATGCGGCTTATTACTGCTTTTTTCTTTCATTATTTCAATCCGATATTTTGAAAGTTTACAGCTAATGCGGTCGCAGCGGGACCAGTCTTCTTTCGAAATGTTAATTTAAACGAATCAAAAATAAACGGATTAATAGCCGGCTTATTTACAAAAGTTTGCAAAATACTGGTTGGCCTAATGAGACATATTAGAATCTCAGTGTCTAGAAGTAGAATCAAGTTTTAATTAAGCCTAAATTATTGTAGTATATATATCTTACCTTGTACAACAAAAAAACTAACTCCCACTATGTTTAAAAAGTAAAATCAAGTCTCAAAATAAAACGTTAAATGACTGGGCTTGTTCTGTACTAATATGTGCAAATAGATCGACGTTATATGTGTGTTTCGATCGGCTCTACGTACACAATGAGATTCAACATAAGCTGCCACTTTTGGAATTCGAATATAACAATATGTAGATGATTTTTTTATTGGTACGTTAGATTCTGTAATCGCTCATGTAAGTGTCCTTGCAGTATTAAAAATATAAGGCATTTTATTTGTATTTTTGTGTGTTTTATTGAAATGATTCTAGGCTCTACCCGTTTCTTTTAAATTATAACATAAAATTCAACTTTGAATTGTATTTGTTAGTCGTGTGATATTAAGCTAGTGTTTGGTTACGCCTGATTAATATAAATGCGATAATAAAAGGATTCAATTATTTCGAACGGCACTAGAATTAATTTGTAATTGTTTAAGAATTCGATACACTATTCTATACGATGCTATGTCATACTATATTTATGTAGTAGTAATACGATATAATAACGACGTGTTCCTGTAGATAAAAAATTATATTTCGATTATTTATGAGAACTTTTCCAAAATTATACCGCACAGTTGATTTTATAATAAAGTTAATATTCAAAAATAGATTTTATTTAGTTAAAATTCCGACGAAGACTTGAACTAATTATTTATTGGGAGTAACTTAGTCGAGTTTGCGGTTACGTAACAAATATAGTGATCCATCATCTCTCATATACAGTTATGTAACTTTCGACTACATATGTGGTTTTCTATTTAACTAGAGCTTAATATTAGATATGAACATGTGTCATTAGTCGACGGTTTGTGTTCCAATCTCCAAGTCAGTGCAAATAACGCGCATAAAGTTGCTGGTTAACACTAGAAGGACTGAACTTTAGTATATATGTACCTATATCTAGGTATAACACATATGTATATACCGTAAATGAAGAAGGGGGAGGTAACTACTATTATCAATAACCGCATTTACATGTCGTAACATGTCATAAAATTCTGTCATATAATGACATAGTCGTTTTTCTAATTGAAATCAAAAAGCAGTCAAAATGACTTCTTCGGGCAATCTAGTGTTAAGTGACTGCTCTCGAAATTTAATAAAGTAGAATAACCATACATTTTAGTGGGGTAATATTTGGTCGCCGAGAATCCATACTTTGATTACCCCTTCCCGACACGCTTCCCGTCACGCTTCCCGTCCACCACATAAAACTTTAAATAACCAAAGGAAACAAATTATTTTTGTGGGATTCGAACACCCGAAACATTTTAAAATAAAATAAATTCATAATAAAAGTAGGACAAAAAGTTGGGTCAGTGAAGCCGCTTTGAACGGACCGCAAAATGTAGTAAGCGTTCAGTACGACCGACCCATAAGTTAGGTAATTCAGTGTGGAATGCAATAAACGCATACCATACTCTGTCATGTGGTCTACAAATAGCTAATAAAGTCATAATATTTATCCCTTCCATTAGAAAATTGTCTAGATGTGACTGTGTTGGAAAATACTATGATACATTATACATATATTAGTTTACTTTGAGACGCTTTATTACAATTTGGGAACATGTACGTTCTTCATACATAGTTCTAGCCCAAAACTAGTCTGTATTATAGGCTAATGGATAATGATTGCAAACACATTACAAACAGAGATTCCTAATAAATATAATTTTAATAACAATATCGTATAAAGTATTGATAAATATGGGATTCAAGCCCCCATAACAACTGTCAAATGCGTCTCTGATACCAATAACGTAATGACAAATAAAAAATTAACAATATCTCTTAATAAATTGACACATTTCTCAACAAATATAGTTTAATACGTATATTTAAAATATTTATTAAATAATAAATGGAATAAATAAAAGCCAAATCATAAAAACATATATTTATTTCAAACTAATTAATGTAAAAAATAGAAAAACAAACCTAGTCTAGATTTATCGCTATTCTAAACTTAAGTTTAAAGGTAATGTGTTAAAATATGAAAGTTTAATTAACTGTTAACTGGCGTTACAGATTGTAAAGGTTTCACTTGATGAATCGAGCGAGCGCGGTCTTCCCTAGCGCACAATTAATTAATCGTAAAATTAACCAAAAGTTGGCGCTGTCTCTCACTCAACAACAGCTGTTTGGTTCGCTCGATTTTACAAATTCATGTTTTATATACTATTAAAATATGTGTTTAAGAAAAAAATACATAAATATTAAGTTACTGGAATCTTTCAATAATAAATATTAGACAAAAAAAAGATATCTCTTTGCAAATTTTCTATTTATAGAAACAGGAAGAAGTCTAATAAGTTGTTTATGATAATCGGATTTTTTTAATATCTAGTTTGTGTAGGTTGCTCGTTGTTGTATCGAGTATTCCACTATCCCACTCATATTATACCACTGAGAAAATGTTAATTTATTTCCATCAAATAGGGAATTATAACTTGAAGCTATTACAATAAAAAAAAATGAAAATCGGACCATGTCATCGTTTCTCAAGCGGGGAGTCGAGTTTGTTTTTAAAGGAGGTCGCAGTCTGTTGAAAACTACATATAGGTACAAAAGATTCTCTTATTAAAGGAATGGATGAATTTTAGTGTAGTGTTATAAAACTAAATATTAAGATGTAATGTGCAAGACTTTTTACTTAACTTTTTCGTGGGTCGCGACATAAAAAATGGTTGAAAAACGATGGACTATCTCAATAGGACTTGGCTATATATTTTAAACTTTGCACAGTACTGCAAATAGGATTAAACATATGAAATTGCAGTTATACATATATTATGAAGCACTATAGGCCACCGTACAATAATGTAAATTGAAATAAATTGGAAAACGTCCACGAGCTACGGCGCGGCGTAGCACGTGTTACGTAGCTAAAATTGGTGCATTAAATTAATTGAAAAATTATGCTTTTTACTAAGTAATAGATGGAGTTTGTGGATTATGAATTTTTAGGGTTTAAAATTTTTTTTTTGTTTTATTACATGTTTAAGATATTAGAACTATTTTTACAGGTTCACAAATACATTATAACCAAATAAAAAAAAAGATAGTAAGTAAATAAATAAAACAAAATGTAAAATTAAATTAAAGTATCATTATCATTTGTATTCGTGTAGATTTGACCTCATTGATTTTATGATCTCTTATCTCGCGAGTAGATTCGCCGCAAAAGGAAATTCAATCATAAAAATGCCTTTATTGGGTAAACCACGGTTTTTACTGTTTCCATTTCGGAGGAAACGCCGATAAATGTTCGATTCTGATTCGGCGCTTCCAAAACGCTTGCTTTGCACTCGAAACTCATTTGAATTTTGAATCACTTTATATTGTGAGTAATCCTTTGAGCATTTTGTTATAGAGATACCCATTTGGGGAGTTGCAGGCGGACTGATTATGTTAGCACCCCAATCCTTACTAGCTGGGGTGGTACCATCACATTTAGATGAAGCATTCAGGGAACATGAACCAGTTTGATGTTTACCAAGATAACTTTTATAAAACAGACTATTGAAAACTAAATAGTCGGTTGATTATACTACAAATATAGATTAATTTTGTTTCCAATATATTTTCGTTGTGTATTAGGTAGGTAGTATGAATATGCTTATTTTCTTTTTTCTTTTCTTTTGATATTAATTTTTTTCATCTGCATCTACGCTTTTCTATACATCAATAATAATATACAAACCATTTCTTACAAAAATGCGTAATGATTTTAAACCTATTATACAATAATATATGTGTATTATTACAATTCCTCTATCGACTTTTTAGTTTTGAAACAAAAATTCCAATATTTTTTTAAAGACAAAATTAACAATTCATATTTCTAAAGATGTACTTACATTTGATGCCTAGTGCATACATAAAGAATAATATTTGGATACATTAGGTATGTTAGTTGGTAAAACACATTTGTTACCGGATTTTCGTCCTCAGAGAACGTTAACCTCTGTTTTGGGGTTAAACGATTTTTTTGGCCTTATTTCCTCCAACAACATTTATGCCGAATCAGACATTCATTGTTGCTTAATGTATTACTAGCTTTGATTTAGAAATTATTCAAGTTTTTTATACATTTGTTTATAGTTTACGTTTCGTCACACGTGACACGCGTGCTATTTTGTTTTATACATTGTAGATTACGTGACCTAATCACTTAATACAACTTTTCAACGACAATGATTATTAACAGTATAAAAAAGATAGTAAGTTTGTATCATTTTAAAACTTTGTCTTAGTTCTATTTTGTTGCAAATTCAAAGGTTCAAATTTATTTCTACAACTACGAGACTTCTTACAAAGTTTTAGTTCGCTGAATTAAAACAAACAATGATCCGTTTATGGCGAAAATTTTACTACGAAAGTCTACGGCGTAGATTAATTGCTACGACATTAAGTTCTATTATTTAAGTATTATATATTACTACGGTTATATTAGTTTTATGTATTTATATACAGGCTGATCCAGTTGAATGTTTGGAGCCGAAAATACGTTAGTAGACAATACTTAATACAGCATTTTCGGCTCCAAACATTCTGTTGAATCACTCTATATATATTTTCTATGCAGACTCGTAGGTTAAGTAACGTTTAGTGGAGTTCTTGGGATCCAACTCACGTACCGATCCAACAGTTGTATATTTTTTTGTTGTAATTCTGTCCTATTAAAAGTAATACAATTTTTTGTATTAAATTGTAATTCATATAAAAATTTTAGTTAATATTTTCTTAGACTTCGATATTTATTTTTTAATAATATTATGCGATTTTTTTTATTAATTAAAAATAAACAGATATTGTATGTCATTGATCGGAATAAAGTGGTTTTTCTCCAATTTAATCGTAAATAAAATAATCATTTGAATAATTCTGTTTTATACCTACTAGAATTAATTACGTACTTTGAAAATTATAAATAAATAAGTATATAATATATAATTGAAGCTTTTTAATGAAATTTTTTTTTATTAGCATAGGTATTAAACACGTTCGCTTGTTCATCGTTAGATTATAGTTAATTTAAATAATATATTTTAATCTGACGTTTCGTATGATTTACAACCATGGTAATCGCAACTAGTCTTATAAATTAGTTGAAAGATAAGTCAGGAGTCAAACCCTAGAACTCCGCGGTTCGATTGTCATCTGACAAATAATAATAGAAAGCGAAGGAATACATTTGAGATTATTCACGGGGTTAAAGTTTCATTAAAAACGTAGACGCTAAGATAACCGAACAAACATGACAGAGAGCTTTTCATTTGAAGCTTTACGCTATGAAAATATAGTTAGATTTCAGAATCTCTTTTACCGAAGTCTATTCCAACTGAATAATAGATTTAATTTGACTTCGAATTAATTTAAAAATATTTAATTTGTTTAATTAAAATTAATTCATCTTTTTGACAATTAAATAATTATATTTAAAAATGTACGTCTTTCTCATTTGATGCAAGTAACTTCACATTCATCTTACGAGCTTGATCTTTCAACATTCTTTCGTGTAATCCAATCTAGAAGTAAATAGCTAACATTTTTCTTCAAGAAATATATTTATGTCTTTATATTTGCAAAATTAGTGGCAAAAATCATGCTATGCCGGCAGGAAAAGTAGACAGGATACGCATCTATTGTATTACCTGGCTACTTCCAATACGGAAACGCGACTATTTAATTAAATAAACTGTAATAAGATTGAATTGTTTGAAAAATTATAATATTAAAACGAATACAATAAATACATATAACTGTATTATGTTTCTAATATTTCTATAAGTTTTGTGCAAATATATTGCTTCTATGTAATTATGTGTTTAATTAACTTTGAAATAATGTTCTTCAATATTAACAAGTAGGTTACCAGTAACCTCGTTATTGCAGCCATCTCGAGACCCGTATGACGTCTATGCTGAGCGCAATGAAACTGCGCAACTGGGTCTCTCTCTGTTTTCATCTCAAACTTGAACGGACCTTGCACGCGGTTGCTATACAGCGAGCCCATACTTTCAAAATAACGTAAAAACTTTTAAACATTAATAGGAACAAAAGTGATCGTTTAAATGTTTTATGCTGGATATTGTTGAGCTAATTTTCATCTACTAAACATCAATAACAGATCCGTGTATTTTAACTCGCCGTAAAGGGCTCTCCATTCTACATTTCTTGTTACCCGATTGTTCGCGAAAGGACTCGTTTCCGTCCTATTTAATTCTTCACTCGGTTCGCGGACAAATTGCCGTCGGCAGGGGAGGGGGAAAACTGAGGGAAAATTGTCAGGAAGAGGGGATGTGACGAAAATCGGTTTTAAAGTTCGTCACCTCTCGAACCGCGGCTGTGTTTTCAGAATTTGCAAATCAGTTTACGAATAAACAACTAATGATGGAAAACAAGTTTATAACTTCAAATTTTAAGTGTTTCGTTTGACAAATTGTGTGTTTTTGTGTTGTCATGTAAAAGTTGAACAAACACGTGCCATTGGATATTAAACTTTGAATTTGTAAGTATAAATATTATTGATATTTAATAAATTATTCCAAACTAGAGTAAGTCTTTGCTATGTCTATTAAGACAAGGACACGAAACAATTGCATTTTTGAAAATAATTATTTAAATACATATATTTTTAGACTGGTCATAGAAGTCGCGATGAACTGGTACGCTTTAGATACCGACAAATTTGTTTATTATTATTATAAATTATTTTTAAAAAAACCTTTAAAAAATGTTTTAGAGCTCAAACAGAAAACTCAGAGCGAGTAGGTATTAAGAATTTCCTGTGTTTTGTTTCCTTTGCAAACCGCTCGAATTGTTATTCCCCCTTTCCGTTTTAAACAATAAAGATGTGGGGTGGCTAGACACATTCATCAGCTACCACATGGAAGATTGACACTTGTTTTTATGAGTATATCCCTTACTATTATAAATGTGAATGTGAGTTTGTTTGTTACGTTTTCACGCAACAACTACTTAACCGATCATCATGAAACTTTGTACACATATTTTTGGAGGCACTGAAAGTAACATGGAATACTTTTTATTTAAAAAGAAATTATTTTTTACTGTACTTGTTGGTGATCGCAACCTAATTTTGATTTTTATAAATTATATATTAAGTTTTATAAAAAATACGACTGTCAATGTCAAGCAGTCCTAATAAAAACTGATAAGCGAAAAGTGAATTTTTCTTTTGCACGGACTCAAATATATAATTGCGAAATAGCAACAATAATAGTTTCCAATTGATTATAGTTGATCTCTGATACTTATTTAATGACTTAAATGCGAGCGAAGCCGCGAGTAAAAGCTAGTAGTGAAATAAAAATACTTTTAAACTGAAGTTAGGTATTAAACTGTGAATTAGATCGTTGGAATCTTACGTTACGGTAATAAGATAGTGATTGTTTATTGATTTATAAATAGATCAGTACAACATTATCACGAATTTAGTCTGGCTTTCGAATCGAGCTGTCACAAGTAAAACGGATCCGTGAGCAATCGGGATCATGAATTTTTACTAACGACTAACGAGCACCCGTAATCTATCAAATGAACGAAAGATCGAGACGTTCGAAAATTAACAAAAAGTATCTAAAATATTGTAGTTCCAAATCCGCACGCGGTGGCGCTGCTCAAATTTCCATACAAATCGCTTGAAGCGAACTCGGTTCGAAAGCCAGACTAAAATTCGTGATAAGCCCACAGGTCACAGTTAATTCCAAATACAAAAGTCAGTAATAATAGCTATATAATGAACCCACTGTCTCGAAGCGTACTTGTTAGACACGACGATTGAAATATATTTATTAGAGACAAATAATTTTAAATCAAAATTAGAATTATTGTGGTTTTTATCGCGTTTTTTATTGTTTTAATCCGAAGTTTCGAACGCTTTACAGCTATTGTGGTGCGGCGAGACTAAAACTTTAAGACAAAACAAAAACTTTGGAAACGTGAAACAATCTAAAACAAACGCGATATTTAGCCGCAAAAATTCTAAACTATAAATAAAATATAAATTTGCATTAACATGTTATATCAAAAATAGAATCAAGACCTTTAAATTAGAAAATTACAAATTTTATTGAGGAACTAAATAATTCCAATATCGATATATCATATATCTTTTAGAGACCTAAAATAGTCCATATACTATTTTTTAACTAGCAAAGAAATTAATAAATTCTAGTAAATATTTTTAAAAAAGGTCTAATGTAAATTTAAATTTCCTTTGAACGCCTTAATAGTGTAAAAATGTAGGTGTTAATCTTTGTAAATGGGTTACTAATGACCCATTAATTTTGCCCCTAAGTTGTTACGATGTAAACTTAGCTGGGTATTTTATACGAACCATTAATTCAATTAGTGAGACATTTGAACTGAGTTTTATGCGGTTTTCATCAGTCTATGTAAAAAGTTTTTAATTTTAAATTCTTTTCAAATGTGGTTTGTGGTTTAATTTTATATTTAATTTATGTTCTCTGAAAATATTTCCAATCGGGTTTCAGAATATTTTACTCTGTCAATCAGCAGTTTAGCCTTCATTGTTAAGTGCGAATATTTGCAATAATACTCTTAAAATAAAATTGAAATATGCATAAATAACACAAGGTTAAAAGAACCAAAAGATACTAATTATGTAAAAAAAAAATAGTATCGTGAGTCCAATCATTAATATCGCATTTAACTCTGAAAATACTTAAACAAAAACAATCGATTAAAGACTAAGGCTCCTCTTTCATTCAAATTGCACTTGCTACGCAAAATATAGAGACACACATACATCCGTAAAAATCTAAATTAAAATATCTATTAAATAACATGCAATCTTTGAAATATTTAAACGGAATAGTGTAAACCATATAAGTGCAAATGAAATATTCATTTGTATGCAAAAATGTGTTGGTCCGCTTTACAAACTGAATTACTTCGATTCAAGAATATTAACTAGGAGTTTGGGAATAGAAGTAACGTTTACAGCAGAAATGAGAAATGCAAGCAGAAGTTGAGTAAGACGAAACGTCGACACCAACTTTTTCGTTTAGAATTTTGCACAGAAACTTTACTGAGCGTCTCGCAGTTTATTTGGAAAATCACTCCACCCTCAACTATATTTACCATACATAGGTCATATAATATAATAATAATTTAACTGTTATAATTATAAATATTTGTCGCACTATCGCGTTTATTTCGATGTTACGCAAGCTTTGATTTGATTGATTTTCGATAAACCGAATATTCCCATTGAGGAAAGTCAACCAATATATTATATCAAGGATGGTGACGTGAGGCTGTTGAAATTAAAAAGCATCTTAATTTTAATTGATAAATTGGTTGGCATTTTTCTAATATTCCATTCATACACAATCTGAAGTCCCAAAATCGACTAAACTGTTAGGCACTACTTCTACTATCAGACTCTGGTCAATCAATTCTTATCAAATAAAAAGTCATTAAGAGTAATTAAAAAACAACACTTTTTTTATTGATAGCCCAGCATATGACCACACTCCACCTGATGTTAAGCTAGAGTGCGGTCCATGAGCATAGACAACTGTTACCACAGATAGATGTCCGCGTGCAACGGTCGACTCCACGCCGGCTTGAGAAGACGAATGTGCTCTGTCCAAATTAACAGGGCACACTCCTCTCGTTATCCCGGCTACTTCCAAGTTGATCCCGAAGATATGTAGTTATTTTAAAATGTCTCCTTATACCATTCGCCGAGCCTTATTAACATAGTCAGATTTACAAAGTAGCAATTTTACAGAAGAGCGATTTAAAGTTGTAATTGTGCATAGTTTGTTTGGGTAGTTTCGTAGTAGGTAGTCGGTAGTCCGATTACGCCAATAGGATTTTAATTATAAAAAAATAAACATAAATGTTACATGTATGTATAGTTAGTATTTCCATTATATTTCCCAGGTCATAATCAGCTTTCAGAGAAACATTATTGAAGTAGAGCATGAGCGGACCAAGTAGACAGTTTTCCAATTTCCGAAACGTGTCGACGGAGAAAATGTTACCAAAAACATTTGCAGGCCGACTCCGTATTCACTACACACAATTTATTGGTATTTTGTGTTAGCAACCTATATCCGATTGACTGCTAAAATTAATTTTGTTCGGTGTTCGTACGACGAAGCTGAAATATAAACACTGAAAGATGAAAGAACACATAACTTTTAATGGCTCGTATTTTAGAAAATTCAACCGTGGAACGTCTATTATGAACTAACGCTCAACTCCTCAAAAATAAAAATAAAATCAAATAATAATTTTAAACACAGATGACTCGAATTCGATTTTCGTCGAAACAAATATTTAGGCTAGAATTGGCGAGTTTCTCGTGATTTCTTCTCGTCTATTTTGCACTTGGCTTTCTTATAAGATTCTATGTTTGAGCAGCAGACTGGCATTCGTATTTAATCATAATGTATATAGTTTTCTTCAGATGTTTAACACAACTATTAGATTACCAAACTTAGTTTTATTTCTCTAGTCTAGTGTAGTTGTTACTTTCATGTGTTGGTTTGTTAACTGTGTGTGTCTAAATAAATAAATATTCTAACTATGCGCAAAAATCAGAAGGGCTAATGCTATATAAATAGTTTTGTTCAATAATATTTATAATCATAATGTTTATAAAGTACATCTAAAATGTTAGTTTTTAACTTGTTATCTACTAGTATTAACGAGTTTATAAATAATAAACTATATAAAATATTCCATCACTATTAAAGTATATAATTTCACGTGATATTGTTTGTTGTAATGTTCTATTAGAAAAGTAATAATAGAAAATCGATTTCAATAAAAACGCTTATTTGTGTTTTATCCAGTGTTGTTATTAACATTTCAATAATTCATAGACATTTTCTAAATTGATGGAAAATAACGTCAGTCTAAAAAGTAATTTAAAATAATTTATGCAGTTTATTAGATTAGGTATTGAACTAAAGAATAGTAGGTAGATAGTGAAGAAGTGTTTTCTAGTCAAGTCTGCCGTCTGCTAAAAACCTGTCAACCTGACCGCTTCACGCACTAAAATTCCAGATGACTATACCATTTTCAGTAAGGAAAGTTAACGTAGGGGCAGTGTAATAAGTAAATAAGGGCAAGACCGTAATTTGAAATCTTGCTGACAGCGGGAACATTCCTTCAGTGATCGTGAACTAAATTTAAATGCTCTAGCTGTTCCATCCCAACATGTTCCTCTGCTTCTTTTGTTATCCTGTGGCTGTCATACATACGAATTGAGTTCCAAATAATGAAAGTTTTAGTAAAAATTTACACTTTGAGAGGTTCAACCATGTTAGGCCCCATTTCTTCAATCAATTCTCTAACTCGCGTTACTGGCCAATAATACAAGTAGGGCTTCATGTTTGCATGTTTTTTTTCAATCCCGCAATCTCGCAAATAACGCACCCGTAATCCCGAGATTGAACACAGGCTGCGAGATTGGAAGCCCTAAATACAAGCCTATTACAATTAGTAGGCTAAGTCCAGTATAGTGGAAGTGTAAAAGCAGACTATAAAAAAGTAAATCCACACAGGGCATCTAGAATTTTAGTTCAAACCTATTCAGGCCATCCAATATGTCTTGAAATAAAAGAGATTTTACCCGTTCCGGAGTAAAGACATCGAGGCGGTGGATGACGAATAACCATCGTATTAGGTCGAGTACGTGTGTTGAATTCGTGAGCGTTGCGACCTAGAGACGCTCGTGCAACCCCTTTTAGGCTTACTATAAATTGAGTAGTGGGTGACGGAGTGGAATTTTAGTTGGTGTAATTTATAATGGTTTGGTATGACATAACACAGTTAATTTATTAATATTCATACTACACCATCTAGTGACTAATTTGCGTACTTCAAATTACGTAAATCAATTTTATTGAGACTTCCGAGTTAATTCTAATTTTCGTAATTACATCTCTTTAAGCCGAGATAGAGTGGATGATTGTTGTCATCACAAACTGGGTAATTAAAAATATATTATTAAAACAAAACAAAACAAAAATTATGCACTTCGGTTTTTGAATACTCTATTTTAAAATGTACGGTTTAAATTAATATATTAGTTGGATTTTTAAACAATAGAAAAAAGGACTGAATAAAAAAAAATCAACATACGCATTTATTAATAATTGTATAAATTCTTTAATGCTTAATAAAAATACTGAAATAGCTTAACTAAAATTGGATAGTTACACTGCGGCCACAATGTAAAGTTTATGGAATGTTGGTTAAAGTATAGGCATGTATGGTATATAGAACATGTAGAAATAAAATTTTATTTATTTGAATCACAAAAGAAGGATAATTACAATCCAATTCGTTGAACAAGTAATAAAACTTACTTAACTACGTAAATTTAGAAGTTTTAAATAAAAGAAAAGTTTTTTTTTGTTGGCGACCCATTTTTGCGACGAAATTTCGGAGAGAATTGTGTCCGACAAATAACCCCAAAGAGAAAGAATAATAGGACGAACGCTTTGAAAATCCCGATCATTACATGTGACGGATCATCGTGATTGACGAGGTGGCGGGGCTACAGAATGAATACTTTACAACAAATTAATCAAAATAAACGCTATAGTAAGCCGCGTAAAATTATTTAAATTACACAAATTTTGTTCGAAAATAACCTTAACCTTGAACATCGACTACATTTTTATTCAAAATCATTAACATAATTGAAAGTTTCGGATTTATCTAGAAAATAGTCGAGTATGTATACAAAGAGAAGTGTGTTCTGCTAACTTAGTTTATACACCTCTTCCGTCACGTTAAAATAGCCGTGGATAACGCAAACCATCGCGAACTGAGCGACAATCAATCTGTAAGAATATTGTTATAAGTAAATCTAAAGAACCGTAATATAAAGCAAAAATAATACCCAAAGTAAGGTACCACTATTCAGAAGTACACATATCATTTTGTGGGTACGGAATCCATTTTATCGTGATGATCTCTTTAAACTATTCGATTGGGTTATGAATCACATGCTGGGATCTATGAAGTTATATTTATATTATAAACGACAGGAGACATTTTGTTCAAATATAGCTTTGTATTTGCCCATCTGTCTTTTACAAATGTTTAAGTTTAATGTTTACCGATTGTGAGTAAGCCCTTATCAAGGTAGCATTGATATAACAACATAGTAATAATAATAATAATACTTCTTTATTTAACAAAAATATAAAATTGTAGAGAGTTTTCTGGCAGATAACCTTTGAAAGATGTGATTAATAATGCAGTGCAGCTCATATTACACGTTAGATGAATATCTTACTGATAAAAAAGCTTGGACATAATCTATGTCATTTTATGTTTACCCTTAGGTATACAATAGGATGCAATGCCCCTATACAGCAGCTATTCTTCTACATCATAGTAGATTTATTATATATTATTATGACATTAGTATGTAAGTGGACAATGCCAGTATACAGCAGCTAAATCAAATTGATAATTATTAAATTAATAAATTTATTTCATTTATATTTATATTTGTATTGACGAGTAAAAGCGCTCTATTGGAGCCCATTTACTAAAAGTAAATAAATAAAAAAAAGTGTATGGTCCAGAAAGAAAATAAAAAATAATATAAAGTGAATTATAATAAATAATTAATAGATAAACTAAAAATAATCACTTTGTTAGAGGATTGCAATAGAAATATTAGATTAGATTAGATAGAAATATTTACAATGCTAACTTCCACGGATCAGTTTTGTATTCATCTTGTATTAAACGTCATGTGTGCGTGACGTGTTTAAAGATGTTGTTTGCTTCTAAGTTCTAAGGCATGTGATAAATGTACGATCCATTTGTAGACAATGAGTTTTATTGCAAATATTTTAAAAATAATATAATCATGCAACTCATAAATTACGGTAGAAATAAACTTCAATAATAGTATAACAGTATTGCTATAAACTTGTGAACATATCAAAAGCTGAACAATTCTGCGAGCACTGTTTTGCCCGAGGCACTTTGAGTTTTATGTGCTTATAAGACCAATACGATTTGTCCGAATAACAGCTGTCATAATCTTCAAAAAAATGAAATAGATAAAAGAAGTTTCTGTTTATTCCGTTAAGCTGTAATATACGCAATTTATGTGCTTATATTAAATACTAAACCATATATGATCAGGCCAACAGGTCGAATTTTAAAGGGTGACACTGGACTGATTACAGACACACACATATATATGTACATTCAACCAGCAATTAATCATATCTGTAATGAAAATGAGCATATAAATTTCAACTATACGATTCCATTTTTTAAGTAGGATTTTTTCAAGTATTTGTACAATAATAATAGTAAGTTCTCTTTATATGAATATATTAAAATCTAATATTTTTTTTAGTATAATTAGAAAAAAGAGTATAAAAGGTAAGACAAATAAGCTTTAAAACAATTTAATGAGATCCCACGTACAGTTTAAGAAAAGTTTTCTTGTTTACGTTTTGTTCATGTAGGTATAAGTCGACGCCCGAACAATATACACTTTTCAATAGTCTGCATAATTTTTGTGTAAATAAATTCTTGAAAATCAATATGGATAAATTAATAAAATATAACAATATTGCAATTTTATCCGTCAAGTAAAATTGATATAAGTATTTTAATAGCAACAAATTGTTTATTAAATATATATTTCACATTGGCATGTGGTTTAACAACATCGTGTGGCATCAAGCTGCGCTCGTAATTGGTTTTGGTGGCCACATCCCTTCTATATCATGCCGCGTGTGGCCTGCTGTTAAATATTTCCTGCTATTTTCTAGGTAATTTGCCAAAATGCGTGATATTTTAATGTTATATATTTATAAAGAAACGTTGATTTTGGTAATGTAAAGTGACAGCAATCAATTCGGAAACCTTTTTTTTCTTGATTAGCCTAAAATTATAGGAAATTTTCCGAAAATGTTCGCAGCTAAACATTTAATACTGTTCAACACTTCTCTGGAAACTTATAATGACATCTGAATGTCGTTGTCATCGCGGCAATGGCAATGGGGGGTTTCTCCCGCAATTGTAGAGTGGGGGTGGAGAGGGAGTAAAATTATCGAGGAATATTTCTGGATTTCCAGCCATTTGACATGTAATTTACTCGGGCTTCGGGTTCTGAATGATTTAAGACTGTTTATTGCCTGATGAATTTAATGTTATTGGTTGTCTTCCCAATTACTTTCAAACTCGGATGGAGCTTAACAAATTGAAAAAAAAAACTTTTACATTAATAATTACTTTCTTATATAGCCTATAACATTGCTATATCAATTATTCACATGAACATAAGGTATACATTCTAAGTGAAAACTACAAAAACAGCTGGCAGGCGGAACTATAGTACAATTCTTTAGAACGAACATTGTAAGCGAAAACGAAAAAATAAATTTTATTATTCATAAAAAAAACAATGCCGGTACAGAAAAATAACTTCTGTTGAAGTAAACATTCCATAAATCTTTATTTTCTACAACAGAATGAACTATAAACATTTCCCGTTTCTAATATCTCAAAATCCTTTCCTTGTGGGAGACCCACATGACTCCCGCAGGCCCTCTGGCGTTCTATATTGTATGTTACACATATTGTTTCGCTGACACTTGCAGACTTTACAACCACTAGTTGTCATCTTCTTCAGAACTATCCTTTGACATTGTTTTGTTCCTATATTGACTTCCTAATGTATTTTATTGATTTTTTTTACTTCAATTTTCTTTCTTTACTTTTACCTAATATATCAACGCAAACCTATCGGTAATACGCAGAACTAGTTAAAAAACAAACACAAATCAGTTGACATTTACGAAATAGTTGCGTTTTCAATGCGAAGTTATTTGTATCATAACTCTCAGTAATACTAGAATTATATACAGGCAGTCCTCGTTTTACGGCATTGAGTCAAAATTTTAACGGTATAAGATTCATTTTACGTCGCGAAAATCTGTTTCGTTTTACTTCGTTTCGTTTTGCGTCACTATTCTCTTGTACTTAAAATGACATAAAACCGAGGACTGACTGTGTGTACAAGTAAAATATCAGATATGTTTTCGATAAATATGAATCATACAACGAAACGCGATGTGGTAACACATCTTCTTTTTAGAGATTACGATGTTACCGTTTCAACCTTTCATTTAGTCGGCCTATAATGTGTAACTATAATACTATTATTATTTTTACACGGCTATTCCATGTTTATACTATAAGTAAACATGTGTATATCAATTACTTCATAAAATAAAATAAATGATATTGAAGCAAAGTTTGGGCCGAGTGGACCGAAAAAATGTGACGAATCAGTGAATATCTAGAACTATGCAGGCAGACGTTTAACTAAAGTGCGATGTACCATTAAACACGAGTCGGTTGTGTACAATGAGATATTGGAGAGCATCGCTTTGAATATGTCAGAAATTCATTTCACCATTCATCCACCAGCAGCTTTCTGGATGCACATAAATGTCATGAATTTATTGGTCTTTGCTCTGATATCGACAGATCTATTCTTATGTTAATATGTGATAGACGGGTAAAGTATACCTCGATTTTAGATTTTTCTTCTTCTTCTTTTATTAATGGCCTCAGATATCTATTAAAGACAATTCTGCCAATGTCAAGTATTCGGCCAGCAGCCCAATAAAAAATTATAAAATTTTAATTCACACGTAAAGCCCTCATGTCAAAAGACGCTTTTCGAAAAAAAAAATTTGATTTTTAAAAGATAGTTTTTATTTAAATTACTTCAAACTTTATTTTTATTGTTAACGTTTACGATTACGCGTGATGGTAAGGTTTACGTTATACGTTTTTATTGTATGTTCTCTATTTTTAATCTTAAGTGATAAAACTTTAATGCATGTCAGGTTTTAAATACATAGATATAAAAAGATAAAGTACATACTACAATTACACGAAATTGTGAAAATTTTTATCCCACTTTTTTGTGTTCCAAATAAAAACTTGATAATACCCGTTTCTATGCAATAAAGAAAAACTTATCTACGTGGAAAATTGTAAGGAACATTTTCGTGTTTTTTTTTTATTTTTATTAAAAAGCGCACAATTTAATCTGAAGTGAAAAAAACGTCTGACGTGGAAAATCTTTTTCGCAACCATCCGTCGCTTCCACAGAGCCTTGACGGGACATCTTTTTAGATCTCCATCGGGCTTCCTTATCAGGGAAGCTGGCTAATTATTTTTTACTTAGACTTTAAAAAATTAAAGCTTGGGTGACCTCATCTTTCTTTCCTTAACATTTTATAAGTTCGTAGTTTGTGTATATATTTTTTAAAGCTAAATTATAGGTTTAAACACACGTTGATTGCTATTGAGCTTTAATTATCTAAACAGAAAGCTAAAGAAAGCTATTATTGTCGTTCAGCTACCAATCAAGGAGCAGCGTTTAGTGGAGAATTAAAATTATCACACGCTTCAAATGGTTGCCGTATTTAAAGATTTATGCAGTAAATAATTTTTAATGCATAAAATGGAATAAAAAGCATTTAAACAATGATCAGGTGATCATATATCAAACTGTACCCAAGTGTTAATTCTGAATAATGGCCTGAGACAGTGGTTTATATATATTCTGTCATTATTTTAAATTTGAATACGTACAATATTTATTCTGCTGAAGTCAATTCGTTTAATTATGTCTGAGGTTATTCGCGAATGTAATCAAACTAATTCAAGACATTGTGAGGTTTACTATAATTGCGTTCATTTTAACTTCATTTGTCCCCTTAGTAACGGTAGGTTCAAATCCATTTTTCTGTAATAATGCCCCAGGTCTAATTGATTTAAACATTTATAATTGAAACTTTAAACGTAATAAATAAAGTGTAATATTTATTGATCATATTAAGTAGTTAGTAATAACTAGTGGAAGCAATATCTTGTGGCACTCATCCTTAGAGGCGAAGGAAGCAATTATGTCGCTGTGAGTCAACTCGGACGCTCGCGTCTTGGGGATTGTACTGTCGACTAACATCTTATTAAACACTAGCTTTGTTTGCACTCACACTGACCAATTTCTTAAATATATCGTTCAATAAACGAACTATATAAAACAAAAAAAAAATTTCAGAATAAATCGGTTATTTCTGAGAATAACGCGTTCGAATATACTATACAAATATTAAATTCGCTCATAGATGTTTTCATTTCGTTAATTTTATGTGTTAAATAAACAATAGAAATTAACCAAAAGTATTCGGTTGTTAAAATCAATAATTATGTCTAAAAATAAACTTGAAAGCATGTTCGTAGATTCAATAATAAGATTTATGATACAATATAATAATGTGTAACTTTATATAACAAGGCGATAACTTTCCTACATAAGTGTAAACTAATTAAATCGATATTGGTCTTTAACATACACTTATACAATCTATTCTATTGAAAGTAGATACTTAATAATTTTATCGAATTCCCTCTAATAAAATTCCAGTGATGAAACTTTGGAACGATCACAGATTAGAAAATTTACATAGGGTAGAATCCAGTATCCAAACTGAGGCCGTTGACTTGGAGTTATAATCATATTTGTCTCTTTCACACATCAACGGCACTCCTCAGTAAATCGAAATCAAAGCTCGTCGGGATTGGAACGGAGTGAAGCTTATATTTGCGTCAAGTTGGTATAACTGAGGCATACGTTTAGAAGTTATGTTCTGTAAAGATTAAAATGTTTAATATTTGTTTTATTTTATTTTTCTTGGTAGGGGGAACATACAATTAAATTAATATATGTGTATTATAATATAAACACTATATTATAATGTGAAACGACAAATAAACTTTAAATATAATTTTGAATACTCCTTTTTACATTCGATGTATAAAAAGAAAAATATAAAGTAAATAACAAATAATTATACCTGTTATATATAATTTAATTATTTATTTTCGTAAGAACAAAATATATCGTAATATTTTAATTTTGAGGTTAGGGAAATGTCAAAAAATTCTTTCGCACTGACAGATGTTCAGAACGTACCTGCATATGGCGGATGGACGGTTTGTGTTTATGTCAATAAGGACTTAGAATTATTATTTGCGCGGGTGTGGATTGATTTAATAACATTTTGTGATGTGTTAACTCAGTTATAGTTCTGTGTATGTGTGACAAGTTATGTGTTTAGTTTTTTAACTCACGGACTTTAGCGGTGCACCGATGTACTTATAAGGGTATGTATTTATGTTTTATCTTTAATTTCATTATTATCGTGATTTATTGTATAAAACTTCACGAATAATTTGTAAGAGAGAGAGTGAAGAAATCGATATAGTTGGTAATATTAATCAAACATGTTAATAGCCGCTATCTTGAAAGATTTTTCTCGGCGTAGGTTATCAAACACAGACGATTCATAAATCTTAAAATTCTCTAAGTTATTATAAGAATATTGCTAATCAAACGATCTTTATAGCTTTTTAATTACGGAAATTATATATACCATATAGTTAATAGCTCTTCTATAATTAAAATTGTGTGTTTATTGATATTTATTGTGTTAGGTCATGAACCTAGTTTCTAACGTCTAATAAGTTTCTTTGTATTATTTTTATTCAACATAAAAAATCATCAAATGCTATAAGTAGAATGTTTAAAATGTTCTGAGTACTTGAAAAGTTTTCTTAATGAATTGCGGGTTTTATTATTATTAACAATATTATTCCATACCATTCTGCATTTTTAAAGAGATAGTCTGTAATGTTTATGGTTTATATTGATATGCTTTATAGGTAATAGTGAGATCGTATCTCTATTGACTTTGGAGGAGTTCTGGAATACTTACATGAACCATTAACAAAATCAATACACCATTTTAGAAAATAATCACCTAACCTATTTTGTGCCTTTATTTTTAACCAATTAGGGATGAAACTTAATGGTGAATTACTATTGGTTGATGTACAAACGGTTGGTTAATAACTCTGTAAATCAATATAAGTAAAAACAGCTTTTAAGATGACATAGCTAACCTTTTGCTAATTGTACTTGTTTTATTTACTGTGAATTGAATTGAATACCATATTACTAAGTTTTACCTCTATATGATTTATATATCTTGATTAGTGGTATTGTGGTATTCATCTACCAAAGTGTAAGGAAAGGCTGGAGTATACTGAAAGAAGTATGCAGCAGCCGAGAAGAGAGGTGGCTGTTATCTGCAGATATTTAGCTATGACAGTAATGGCTACCTCTGATGACCCATACTTATGGCTTAACACCAGTGAGGTATTGTCACTTGTTTCAAGAATATAAGGGAAGCTAAAGTAATATTTCTTTTTATTATCTACATTTGATTATTTAATACTAAACAGCTTTACACTATGTAAATATTGTTACTTAACCAAAAGGATTTTTGTTTTGTTTAAACCGCTGTAATAAAGTTGTAAAATCTCACAACTCCCATTTGATGATAACATAAATAATGTTGAAGCATCTGTTTATAATAACAAAGTAGGTTTCATCTCGTGTGTTTATAAAATTCACACACACACATGGCTTTGTTATGTCTCAATTATGAATCATTTAACCATATGTGTATTGTTAGCTATGATTGGAGATTTATGGTTTGTTTGTTTTTTATGGTTGTCAATATCTATTGTTTAGTTGCATGGAGAAATCTACATGCATATTCGGCCCTTAAGAAAATAACCAAGGCATGTCGGATTCTTCTCACAGCGGTTCTCAAATTTTTTTGGCAAAGGAAATAGCCTTAATATAATTATAAAAAACTGATTTATATGTATTTATGAATAATCATATTGCAATGTAATATTACGTAATATTTAGTTGGAATATTTAGATGTAACCTTATAATCTCCCTTTGGTAGGTATTTTTTGCAGTATTTTAGGCCTAGAGTTCCACGGAACACATTTTGGCTGTCCTATCCTAATGTCAAAGAGGCTTATGTTAGCATTAATATACAGCTTAGGGTTGTCGTTCTCACCTATGTGCGAAGGAGGCTGAGGAAGTTAGCAATCCGTCATTCTTCATCCACAGAGGTAGGAATCACACCATGCCAACTGGTTTGTGTTGAGGTACCTCAAGGAAGCATTCAGGGACCCTCTATATACTACCTGGAGAATATATCTGAGAGAAATACTTGGCTCAAATTTTCTTATAATTTATTTAAACAATTATTGTTGTGTGTTGTTTTTTCTTATGTTATTCGCAAACATGGTTTTAATGATTCACAATGTTTGTGTCTTACTATCTCGTATATTTTTTATTAAATTTAATGTGACGTTTTTTTATGTGATGTGTAATTTAATGTGATGTGATCATACCACAATCACTTTCGAAATGTCGCAAAAAGCCACAAAATATATTTGCTGTTATAGTGGTCATATATTTTTAAACATGATTATGTTTTATATTTTCATATTTTATGATAAGTCATTTTCTTTTAACATTACGTAAAACATAATATTTACGTAAAAATACAATTGTTCTTAATCTGAATAAGTCGAGGGCCTCTCGTCTTTGCGGCGTAAAATTGCCCTTGACATTTGAGAATGAAGAGTATTCAGAGATCTGTGTATACCATATGCCTCTCATAATGATGTGGACGACGACGTCTTTTTCCACCGGATAATTAAGAGCTCTATACAATAAACCCAATAACTAGTCTAACCTTGGTTTGTGTTCTCTTGTGTAAAGGTTAAAATTAAGTTGAACTTAGCAAAACCTTTTTTCATTTGTTTGCGTTTTTTTTAGCATAGAACTATTTTCTTTTTGGATTTATTTTGTATTTGTAACTTTTTTTTGCACTTTTATTCACGTGAACTTCTTAGCTATGTACTATATTTTCTTGATATTAGAATCTGGGATCCCTCAAGTGTTAAGAGGCATCTTATTAAGCTGGCACAGTGTTCATGACTTCCATGCACAGTGGGCTTATCACGAATTTAGTCTGGCTTTCGAATCGAGCTGTCACAAGTAAAACGGATCCGTTAGCAATCGGAATCATGAATTTTTACTAACGACTAGCGAGCACCAGCAATCTATCAAATGAACGAAAGATCGAGACGTTCGAAAATTAACAAAAAATATCTAAAATATTGTAGTTCCAAATCCGCACGCGGTGGCGCTGCTCAAATTTCCATACAAATCGCTTGAAGCGAACTCGGTTCGAAAACCAGACTAAAATTCGTGATAAGCCCACTGGTCTCTGTGGCAGCAATCGCGTTCGCTAAGAATTCTAGCTTTAATGTATATGGCCTTACACAGGTAGTTATATATTTTTATTACGTCATTAAAATATAGACAATCGCAAAAGAATCGAGGGCAAAATATATACCATAGTTTATTAATATATATTTTTAGCAATTTATGTTATATTATTTCTCGAACGAAATTTGCGCTTCCCGTAAAGTATCGTTCCAATTAACCTCGTCAAAAGGTTATCAAACGCATCCATTGTCCCTCCGCTCGGAGTGGTCGGACAATAACACTCTCTAATTCTATTATGCGACCAACACAACCTTATTAAAGTTCACTAACAATAGAGTGCATTTTACGTGCATTTTACCGCCAATTTGTTGCACACTTTGATGAGATTTTAAGAGCATTTTTCGGGTCAAACTTATTGCTGCTATTGAAAACGGTAATTTATGGGTATCGTATTTTAGTAGAGTTTAAGAATTTTGCTTTTATTTTTAATGCTCCATTATGGTCTTTTTTAAATTACGATTTCATTTTATTATTATTATTTTAAAGCTAGGTAACATTGTATGACATGTGCATTTATTATAATATAAAAAATATTTTAACTCTATTTATATCATAATTATAAAAGTATCTCACATATTTCTCAACGAAGTATTAAAAAGTAAACTTGTAATTAAAGTATTATATATAAACCTGCTTACCTACGATTTGGGTTAGTTCAACTATTCAAAAGTTACTCGAGATATTTCAAAGTTGCAAACTAGCTGCGAGTGGCGCTATGAAGCAATCAATGATCGAATTGAACAGTTGTAATCTGCGATTTATTAATACCTCTCGGCTGTTTAACCAATGATTCGTGCGTTCTCCTGTCTGCCTTGTGTCCAAAGGTTTATTGCTAGATTACGACTGTCATTAAACGAAAATGTCGGTACTTACTCATTGTAAAGGTAAACGCACCTATTATTTGTATGGAACGAACATTTAATACGCGAACTAGGTTTATGCTCTTCGAACGAAAGATTTCACTAACTCAAATACGCGTTAGGTTAGTTAGGAAGTTTTTGTGAATGTGCGAGAATAAACTGAAACCAACACGAATTATTAGCGTTGCTGTGTTAAAATGAGATGGACGCATTAAATATTTCAAATGTTGAATATTTCGCATTAAAGTGTGAATCAGGTATTATTTAGTTTTTTTTTCTATAAATATAACCTATCCTACAATTTTCTAACCTAACATGAAGACACGAATATTTTTTAAAATTTCTTTATGTAGCGTAAATAACATACGCTAAGCAAAATTGGCCAAGTTGTGTTCCGATCCAGTATTCAACAATTTACATGGACGTGGGATTTGAACTCTGTTACCTTGTCGTAGGCGGAGCACTAACCACTAGTCCAGACGGGTTTGTAACACATGTAAACACAATTAATTAGATTCCCGACCCTTTTTCATGACATATGACTTATGCTATTATGGCGACCATTATTAACTACCTTATAAATATTCGTCACCCTAGCGGTTCCCGGAGCAGTAAACTGCGCTATCGACATGTTGCTATTGTTGTTGCTATCATTAAGATATTTAAATGTACCTTAATTAGGTTGAAATTGGAATCACTATATAGTACTATTATATAATATTTGGTATCTGATAAATATATATATTTTTTCTTGTTACAGACTTTTGATTTTACCTCGTCCGTTGGAGATGGATTCGGGAACCACACCCGTAAGTATCTTTTATAATTAACATTTTAGTTCTTATGAATTTTATTCAGTATTCTAATTACTTTTAAACCTATACGTCATTACAAGTTTTGCTACGAAACGGCTGAGAGATTATTATAGGGAGATCAGCGCCATCTACAGAAAATGTGCAGAGCTCCCGTTTAGGAAGGAACGACAGCATTGCATGTTCCTACTTTCGTTCCAGAGCTCCATACTAGATGGCGCATGATGTTTGGTATCTTTTAGTGGTTGTTGGTCGTCTGCTTAAAAGTTTATACTTTTTCCCGCGAGATGGCGTCTACAAATTTTCGCAACTTTATCTGCATAAAAATAAACGTTTATATAATTTAATTGAAAATACCCCATATATTATTAAAATTAATAGTAATTTAAAAAGAGAGTTCTAGGCTTTTTATTTTTGCTATGTAAATAGACAATAATACGCAAACGGTAATAATTTTTATCCGCATATGCTTAAAGGCCGTTATGTTGTCTGAGTTAAGCTGGGTATATTGTCCATTGTCCCGCTCGGTGATATTCCAAATTTATTGAAAGCGTTTTGGTACTCATAATGGTCGCTATCAGTTCATTAATAAACGATACTGTATTGCCGCTTCAATAATGCCTACTGAGCGTTTCGTTATTGTTTGGGATGCATACAAACAATATATGTACGCGATCTCTGGAGGCTCGATGGCGTAGTAAACATTTGCTTATTCAAATAATTGTAATTGAATAGTCCTACTAAAACAATTTTTTCCTGTAAAAATAGACAAAATGAATTCGTTTTCGAACAGTTTGGGAATGCAGCTTTTAACATTTGTACAATGCATTTGCTCGTCTCAGAAAAGCTGCGATGTAAATTTTCCAAGAACAGCTTGTACCGCCCCTCGGCAAGTCGCGATGGGCGGTTTCAACCCACGCCTGTTCCGGATATTCAGTGTTACGAATGACTTTATTAAGACTAAGTATTACAATTTCGTAGCAACTATACCGAGACGTTTAGAATTGCTAATGCCCCCTCGCCTTAGGAGAAGCTAGTGAAAAGATGCGATCGCGATGCGGCCGATGCTCTGCAGGCGTCTTGTTTTATGAGCGGCTAAATTGCAGTTTCGTGCTGACTTGCCAACTACGACGGAGTTGTTATGATATTTTAGACTAAATTAAGCACTGTTTACAGTTATCACGCTGCAAATGAAAATTATGTTTTTGCCCTATTTATTGTTTGCTCTTTGTTTTAGTGGTTTTGCAATGTAATGGCCACTGCTGTTTGATATTCTTTTTGCAAATGCGGTTTACGAAGGGGTTGCGCTCTGCAACCACAAATTACTATGATTTAATATTGCTTAGTTATCTTTGGGTACGCAATTTGTTAGCGGGCCCTGGAGCCGTCGGCCTCACGTTGGGCGCCATTGTTAGGAGTCCGCCTTTTGTTCGTAGCCGAGTTTGTGTGATAGTATCTTGAATTATTATGATTAGGAATCTCGGCGAGTGACGCGAACGCGCTAATTCGTTCATTATCATTTAAGTTTTCTTCACTTTTTCTTTTGTTAAAGATAATAAGTTCCTCAATTAATCTTTCTCACGCAATTAAATGTAATAAAACTTGTCGGAGTATTTGTTCCTTTTATTTACAAGGATTATGTTCACGTTAATTAATTATATTAATTGTACAAGAATCTCTAAACCGTTCGCTTCCAATCTGTCAAAGTATATTAGGATATGTGTATATCTACACCGTGTACACACATTCAAACAATAATCGACAAAATGGTGTCCCATAAGATTAATAAATTTAACTTGAAGTCGTAAAGTGAACGGAGTTAATATGTCAGCCGTCACGCCATCACATACGCCGTCGTTTTCATTTCACATAGTGCTTTGAAATTAATCGATCTACTTGTGGCTTTTTCAATTAGTGAAAACGTTCGACTGTCATTGCGTTTATAGTGTAATTGCCGGATTGTTATCCATCTATCTTGACCGGTTTAATGGTTGGCCATCAGGGAAATGAATCGCCCGGTTGTCCGACCAAACGGGATGGGAGCTACTGCTGCTCTCTGCGAGAAGTTGCTTTCCGTTATATTCGTTAGTCAAGACATGTGCTCTGGAACACTCCTTCAATATTGATCGTAGAATTATTAAAAACCATTTTCTGTAACATTTTGATAATTGATAAAGATGCTGCCATATAAACAATGAAACGCTTAGTTTATAAAAATCATTATTTCAAACTATTTACTCAGATTTATGTTTGTTTGTTACTACTCTACTGTTTAGTTTACAGCGGTTGTGAACGCGTTAGCAGTGGTTGCAGTGGCAGACGTAGCATGCAGCGCGAACGCCACACCCTATTCATTAAGCGCGGAGTGCTTCCGAGCATTTATCAATCCACGTGCTCGAACCTCCCCTTTTACTAAAATGTACTTCATTTTACTAAGCTAAAGATAATCTGCAAAACATTCATTTTCATTCCGATATACAATGGCGCATTGTTTCACCGTTTTCACTTTCGCAAGTCTAGAGTAACCAATCCTGTTAAGGGTCCCCTATAAATATTCATCGAAGCGAGTCTAAGCCAGAGGTGTAGGTAGGTATAGCGCAGAAAAGGTTGCTCTGGAGGATTGCAATGTCTTCGGCAAGTGCAGCGATCGATTCGGAACGTTTTAATGGGTCACGCGATCTCACGTTATTTCTACTTCAGTTCTTATTACTAGTTACTGCTAAAAAATTGGAATCTAACTTCTGAATTGAAATTAAGTTAAGTGACGTTTCATGTTGCTTTTTCTATACAAATATTTATATAAGAAAAGTACATTGTTCGATTTACTATAAAGCTTTACTGTAAGGTATTGATGTTTAATCTGCTGCCGTTATGTCTACTTACGTAATGTCTTTGTCCCTCTATAAAGCGTACGGGTAAACGATAGGATGGCTTGCTGCACACACCTGTGTCTCTTGATCCAGTATCCGGATACATATATTCATACTATATATACGAGTGGAATGGATGAATATTTGGAAATAAAAGAAAAACTATTGCCATTATTCAGCTGTTTTATAAATACGGTTTGAAATTCGCCAAAATATTACAAATATTCCGGTCGGTCTCGGTCAGGGAAATTTAAAAGTTGGGTCAATGATTGGCATTCCTATAATAATTCCTGCATATTTCCATATTCTAGTAAACAGTTGAAAGGCTTTTTGTTTAATGAATCAATGAGTGAAAATTATTTTAAAATTTTCCTTGATGGTTTTTATTTAATAGGTTATAAATAACTGCTACCCTAATTGTTAAAACAATATTCTCCAGTTTGTGTAGGACCAATATTTTATCGACGAAGGTTTTATTTGTAAGTTATTTTTGATAAATTTAAAATACAAACACTGGCATGGTCAGGTGAACGTTAACCTTTGAATTTGTGAGGTGAATTCTCGTGCAAAAACAGCAATAATACCAGTATGACGGCTGATAGGTCGAGAGTAAGGTCCCTACCGTTTCATATTTAGTATTCACCCTTTATAATGGACATTCGTTGTCAGTGTCAGATTGGAGTTAAACGTTTTATTTTTATTGGATACTTTCTACATTTAGATGTCCAATTCTAGAATGGTAATGCATTCATCAGCATGGGTAGTAGAACTTCCTACATTTCAATTTTGTTGAATGGGAGTTCACTATTTCGTTAAAACATGAGCTAAGGTGAAGTTTAGAAGCGTAAAACGGTTAACCATACGTAAATTATTAAAAGTTACAAGATTGTATAAATGAATTTGAATTGAATAAAAGTACGTTTTTATATGTTAAAATAAAATGAAATTATAAAATGTATTAGAAGGAATAGTACCAACGTGGAGAATTATGACTTTTGTCGCCAATAAATAAATTATCTGTCACAGAATGTCGCTCGTGCTCTACTCCGCAGCTCCATTCACTCTCGCCTCTCATTCGGCTTTCATATCGGATCGGTTTTTAAATTTTAAAGTGTAGCGGCCGCAGTACTCGCAGTAATCACTTATATTAAAGTACTGCGGCTTGTTTATTTATATCGATAAATCCACTGAATCCATAAATGAATCTACAAATGGAGATTGAATTTTTATATGTTTAAAATCTTATTTTAGTATTTTTATTACTCTGTTAGTAGTTTTAATTCATACTATTATACTACTAATTCTTGATATTTATGGCTTATGTTAAGACGTAGGACAATTTTCATGTCTTCTAAATTCAAATCAAGTGCTTGGATAGGAGTCCGTTAATATCACTTAATATCACAGTTTTGGCTCCAAACGTTCGACTGAATCACCCCGTATCTATATTCGTAAAGTAAAACTCGTCGTACCGGGAATGTGTAATTGTTAGAAGCTGAAAAATAAAAACTACTAAGTTACGTTTAATCATATCTGCGACGTATCTCTGCGTTGTTAAGTGTGCTGTGAAATTGTTTCGCAGTTTGTCGCCGTTTTAAATGCATTTTCACATTGTTCGCCTAATGGATGTTTCGTTGTGCATATTTACATTTTTCTACTCCCTCGGCACTGAATGATACTTGTATAATATACGTTACCCCTTTTTTGCTCGTATTTTAGTTTTTAAACTTTTATAATTTCATCTTTTAACAAGAGATTTTATATTCGGTCATTTTGTGTTTTATAGCTTGGAGTCTTAGTATAAAAAATCTCAATTGTAGGTTGGTTGGAAAAAAAATCTGGCCAATGTAGGGTGAAATAGTTACCTACCGGATTGACCGGACTACCTCATTCAATATTAACGATTCTTAATGGACAGCCGTTGTTTACGCCTCAGACTGGACTGGGTCTGCGCCGTTTAGGCTGATAAAGGTTGGCATACCATAATAATAAATTATATTGTTACTGAGCGTAGAGGTCTTATGTGTGTATGTTGCCTAAATATAGAGTACCTACATGTACTTAATAAATATTGTTTAGCTTATGATGACACATATATATACTATAACTAGTGTTTTAAAAAGTTGCGAGCGACCTCTACACTTTTACATAGAATGTGTTTTAAAAGTTCCTGAAAAAAATTTCGGTTCCTGAAAAAAAAACACCCCTCTAAGACGCCTACTTTCCGAGATATAGCAATTTAAAAAATCCTGAAAAGATATAGCAATCAATAAGTTATATACAATAATATGTGCCAATACATTGTAGTTTTGGGGTAATTTAAAGCCAATCTGTTCGTTTAAATGCGAGCAAAATTAAAGTGGACGCGACGGCCGCGATTTTTATACCAAAATAATTTTATTAACTTTATTTATTTATAGTCGTTGAGGCGAGTTGTTTCACGAGTGTGGACTCTAGTTTTTAATGAAATTATACTCTCTAATTGTTGCGGTCTGTGCTCGTCTCGCCGCACGCTGCGAGCCGTTTGTTTTGTACGTTTTGACATTTTAACAAACATGGAATCAGAAGTATTAATTATGAATATAGAAATACGGAATTCATATCCTCTTATAGTTATCTGAAAGATTTTTTGGGATTGTTATTATTGAATTTATTAGATTTACTATTAATTGCAATTTCACATTAACACAGTTTCAATATATTAATTGATTATAAATAATTACAATTTTCTTTTGACCTTTTACGTTAAAATATAATATTATTCTAACAACAACGCTGTAGCCTCGCATATTTTATTCCATTATTGTATACGTCAAAACCAATCAATTTATTTATAATTTAATTTCGCTGACGCGGGATCGTCTACGGTACGTTTTAAATATTATTCTAAATGATATCCATCGCGATGTTTATTATTATTATTTTTATGATTATACAATAGAAATAATGCAGTAATATAAATATTACTCATTTAAACTTTATAATTAACTACACTTATGCAAAGTAAAGAAAACTTTGGAAATGGTTAAGTGTGAAATTAACTGTAGTGTGAGATACTAAAAGTTTTAAATATAAATATGTACAATTAATACTTAATAATAAACGGCAGTTGTTGAACGTTAGAATCTTGAATATTTGATGTAAATAATCAAGTTTGTAATCTAAACTGTTAAAACACGTTAATGACTTCTGAGTTGTACCGTCATTTTGTTTAGGCAAACAATACCTATAATTTTCTTAGCGCCTCCATTATTGTGTGATTTAAACCAAACACCGAGGTATTTTATTGCCTTCTTCGCTAATACAAAAGTTGAGAACTTTCCGCAATCGATTAACGTTACAAACTTGTGGAAATTTCTAAAGCCTTTATAAATTTAGCATAAAATTATATTGTTATATACGATAATTGATATGTACTCAAGTTTCACGTTCAAAGTTTCAAATTCAAAGTAAGATCGATTTGAGAGAATTTCGAATAAAAACAAAACTAAAAGGTAACCGTTTCATTCTATCCCGAAGTAACAAATACATATTACTGTTACTATAAATCATATTCACTATCAAAAGGCTACTTAGAGAAGCCTCTGTCGCCGCGAGCTAGGACTTAAATCAATTTTCAATGTCGCCGGAACCTCTTAAGCCCAGTAGGTTGTTTTCTTTGTTTCTACATTATTTATTTTGTGAGGCAAAGTAATAGACGCTCTCGGTCGTCCTAGATAATGGTGCTCGTTGAGAAAAAATAAGGAGTGGGTGTGGAAAGCCATGCGGTGCACCTGCCGCCCGCGGGGCTGCTTACGATGTATGTAGCGGCCTTTGTATGTCAGAGGTTTGATCCTTTTTGTCTCATATTAAATAGAAATTAAAATTGAAACGCCCTGTTCATTTATTCGTAGTTAACATAGAATCGCCTTTAGGTTAGTATAAGTAACAAAAAAATCTTTATGATAAAAAGTAGCGTACTTCAAATAACGTTTCCCATTGACTTAATTCGCCTATAATGTAGTAAGCGTCCCAATTTATATGTTATCATAATTCTTATAGCAATTTCTTACTATGTAGCTGTAAGTCGCCTCGAAGCACTTAAGGCTCCGCCGCCCCGCCTCAATGCAGATTGGATGACGCCTTATGATTTACGCCTCAGGCGCGACTCCCATATGCTTACTTACCGTCGGGATATTGTCGATAAAATATAGCTTTTTGAAAGGTAAAAATGAACTGAATGATTCACGCATTATCATAGGATTTTCATATGTGAAAACTTGAAAACTACATTTATGAAAAGTTTCCTTGTATAAAAAGAATTATATTGTTTTGTTTTTCGATTCGATAATAACATTATCTTTATTGTAATACAAAATTGTTAACATTATGAGTAGAGTAAAGTAAAGTAGAGGTAATTCAATATTTTAGAAGAATAATAAGGGAAGTTTACAAAGTTTGAATTGTATAATTGTCGGAGAAAGCGCAATTAACACTGAAAGTTTTGTACAGGGCTAGTGAGAGTCCAATTAATTAATGCAATGTCGACGCGAAGTGTCGGCCAACACGCAATGTAAGGCGTCCACGAGTCTTTATCAAGAAACCGATGAGAATTTGTACTACTCAACGAAATAAATGTATCTATCGTAGTTTTGTCATCATTGAACTATAAATAAATAAATACATGATTTCCAATATAGGATTAGATTATTAAGTTATATACATTTCAAATTTAGTTATGTTCGCGAATAGTCTCCGACGTAGTGTATGGAAATAATATAGGTGATTAGATTTATCAGATAAAACTAGTACAGAACATTGTTTTGTTCATCGAAATGTGGTTAATTAATGTGCGTGGTCACACAAATAGTGTCAAATTGCTCGTTGGCACGTCATTAGAATTATTGACGTCTCCACGTATAAAACAACAAATGAAATACATTTTTGTTTACTATTATTATTTAGTTTAAAATCTATTAAAACTAAATATTGAGGCTTGTTTCGAATTTAATAAATTACTTTAATTAAATCTAAACATTGTAAAGGTGGTATAACTGATTACATTTTGAAGGTTTCATTTCTAGTGTCCTATACTACATATAAAGGTGATAGTTTTTCGTAGAATTATAAAACGTGGGATCGTTTTAGTAAAGCTTAGCAAAAGGAAGCCCACAGCGGTTGAACGCGTTGTGAATTGGAATTATTTCGTATCATTGATAATAATTTACCTAATGTTTTAGTTCGATATAATAACGTACTAAGTAATTGATGAATAACATTTTGTTAACTTTTTGTAGATGTGTAAGAGTAAACGTAATAAAAAATTCAAGATCTTTCTTTGAAAACGAAGCTACAATAGTGAGTGTCGCATCTGCTTCATTGTTAACAGCGTTTCGCCCAGAATATATGATGATTTTTATTTTATTTTGTATAACCCTAATACTCGACTCTTGGGTTCTCAAATTTGTTTATATAACAATAGTTTTATAATTCTTTACTTACTTACCCCTTTATATTAATTTTAATGTGTCTCGTGTTAGAGTGAGAAATAGTATATGGATAAGTAGGGTTGTTGGAACGAGACGGGATGTTAAGGATGCATGTGCGAGATCTGTTAGACGGCTGTCTTAAGCAATGGCTGTTTCTACCGGGTGAGATATAATATCGATTAATCATCTCCTTGAGGAAGTAGATTTTTTGACCTATATAGGTGAAACCTGTAATGGTTTAATGTACCTCATTATTTCTAAATCAATGTACAGGTAGTTTAAAAACTTAATGCTTACCATCTACGAGTATATCATTAAAGGTAATCTTCCCTTCGTTAATGTCGGAAGTTTATGCGTTTATGTAAATATGTATTGTGTATTAGTTGTGTAGATCCAACGTACCGTTAGTGATTCTGTCACATGGATCAGTGACGCAGTTAGCGGTAGCCATGTTTGCATTGGGGTATCCATTATAATGATGAGATGCATTCGCTCGGTGACGGCGGCGACTCGCTAAAAATATGGTGAAAATTTTGTTTCTTTTTTTTTGTGTTGCTAGGCACTACAAAACGCCATTCGCGTCCACTCCCACGGTAGGACGCACTCTCTGCAAATTGTATTTTGAAAGAGAATTTTGAATTAATTAATTCATTAAAAGTTTAAAAATAAATATATACTAAATTTGACAAAATTACAATAACACATACATATAGCATTTATTAAACAACTCACTACTAAATAAATATAAACGTGATAACATCAACTTTCAGAACAACGGCAAACATACAACTCGTGCAAAAATTTCACTGTTTTAATCAATGGTCTAGGTCCTATTAGAGGATTTATCCTAGTAATGTGATCTTTTAATTATACACTAATACAGCAGAACATTACGTAATTATTATCTATATATTAAATTGACAACGTACATAGTTATTACGATTGGTAATCAATAGAAGTTGAGGGGTCAAACAAATTGTTCGACCAGTTGTTAGATCTAAATGACCCACACGTTTTCCAAGTAACATCATTAAGAGTTGTTCCACTTTGTTGTCGGACACGATGTTCAACGATGAGTTTTATTCGGATGTTTTAGTGTCGTTATCTATCAATGTGTTTCTGGCTTTCGGCGATCGACTTTGTTTGGTTTGAGAAAACTTTTATCTTAGATATATTTATCTGTAACTAGTACATGACAATAATCTCAGAATAATTTAATGATTGAACTTATGCTTGGTTCTGCTGCGCTCTAGTAGAGAAATATGTTTTAAATGAGTATAGACAGTGAAAATGCAATTTTGCTGTATAATTCTATCCACATCTTTGTGTCGGTATTTCATTTGTGTGTGTACGTATACCGTCTTCGCCTTGAGCTACGAATAAACGAACAACCTGAGCGAATTAACTTTTGGTGTATTACTTCTACATGTTCTTATTAAATTTAAATTATACGGTAACATGGCTAAATTTGTAGAGAATGTTCTGACATATTAAATAATAAGTAATTAATTTTATGATAATGTTTACGGCAGCCAAAGTAAATGTTAAGTTCTTTTAGATGTAAATATATATAAATAGTTAAAAACATAAATAAGTATGTCAAAGGCGGCGTCAAATTAACACTCGCCTCTTGATCAGGGCTTCATGTCATTAGGAGCAGGCGCGTGATGCCAAGAGCCACTCGTGCGTTGGGAACAATGTGCCAACCTTCTGTTACATGCTGGGGTAGCGAATTAACTTCACACGTCAAACCAACTTGTTTCGTACATTTATATTAAAGTATACTTTATTTTCGTGTATTTTCACGTACGTGGGATGTATTAAACCCTGTATTTAAAGTTTGTTAAATTATAGGAATTTTAAGGATACCGCATACGAGCACGCATTGCTTGCATTGAAATAGTAATTTGCCATTTTTTCTCGCACATAGCCACACTTTCCTCAATTTTCTGTGATGAGAATCGTGTGAGAAAGCATCTATTAGCCAAGGACGTTCGGCGGCGTTTGCCCGCAGTTTGCTCTAATGGATCCCCCACCCGCTTTTGTTTTTACTACGAAAGTGAAGTAAAGATATTCTTTGGTACAGCGTTTTTAGCTGGTCTGCATTTAGTATTCTAGGCAGCGATCTAAGTTGTTTTCATGAAACGTAACTAGTTTGTTTTTTATATAAGTAATAGTAAACATTTCCAAATTCAATTCGAAAATTGACTTATAGTACAAACCAACGAAAACGTTCGGACATGCGATACATGTCTATTGTTTTCGTTAAGTATGCTCTCCAATATTTATTTGGTGATCGCTGACATAAGGAAACCTCATCAATACTCTCTTTTTTAAGACTTCAACTTACTATAAATATTGAAAAATAGAGTTTGTATGTGCTAGCAATTCCACTATTATTTATAATTTTGTACTGTTCAAAAAAACGCATATGCCTAAGCCTAGCCTAATAGTGATTCAATTCACACGATCGACATCTGTATGTCACCAACATATACGGGGATTATTCCTACAGGAGCTATAAACAACGTTATCGCATATATCCCGGTTGTATTGCCGACATTTATGCCAAACAGTACGTGACATGATCGCACCAGGTTTGCCAGCAATTAGATGTAATAACCACTAGTCTAATCATACGTTATACCTATGATTTTGCACAAGATTTACAATGCGTATGGTAATTGCTATTTATTGTTAGTCGCATAATATTAGCACAAATTTGTGAATTTCTGATCCTCTGAGCCGGATTGCATATTAGTGTTACACTATTCAAAGTAAAAATAAATTTGTGTTTAAAAGAAATAAGGTATGATTATCCAGAGTAAACAATTTATTTGTCTCAAGGATGTGGGTATATATTGTCAGTCTTCACGTGAGAAATGTGGAGTCACAGTTTTGACGATGATTGTGAAGATGTTCGCGAGATACTCGGCCATTAAGAAGAGTGCGTTTAAAGGTCGAAGGAGTTCCTGTAGGAATATGAATAAACGACACACGGATGGGTGCCTCTGCATTAGTCATCTGCCTGGTGACGTTGATGGCAGAAAAGAGATAAATTTTTCATGAATGCGGCGTTCTTTTCACATAATTTTATTCGGAATACAGCAAGATTATAAATAAATCTGGGCTTCTTTTATATGCTTTTTAAAAGGATAACTTTGAAAAATAAATAGTTGAAACATAGACTGGTCATATCATTACGGTTGCATAAGTTTAGTGGAAATAGATAGGCACTATATGGAATGCTGTTACTAATTTTATATTAAAGTAATTATGTTGTGGTTAATAAATATATGTATTTAGTAACGTTATAGTAATTTGGAAGTTGGTTATGATATGAATTTTATTAAATTACCTTTTTGTTCCGTGCTTATAGTCACATCCATGTTGACTGTTGAAGGGATGAGCTCTTTGTAAATATGTGCGATGTTGTTGGTGTCATTACTCTGAGTGTCAACTCGTTCTTGCTTCTTTATTATTACTGAGATAACTCCACGAATCTTTACGTATACATCCGAGATATAACAGGATAAAATGACTGCAAACGTTTCTAACAGTAACCACTTTCCGCAACTAATAGAAATTTAGTTAATTAATGAGTGTTTATTTTTATAAGTCATCGTGATTGTTGTTTTAGTGAACTAATTCTAACAGTAGAAATAGTTCACTGAAAGTTAGTTTATGTTGTGTTTGCATATGTCTTTGCTCGTGGTATCTAATAATGAGTCAGCCCGCTGGCCTGTCGTTGTCTGCGTAACTCTGAATCCACACCATATTTCACGCCACACTCGCCACAATTTGCATAATTAACGAACTTTTCCAGTGGTTTTGCATCAAGTTAAAAGTTCGCGTGTAATTTATTTCCTTGTAGGCTTTTTTCCTTTGGAATATTCATTAGGAAATTGTTTATTACTTACGGTCGTTGATGAATAAAAGATTGTATACGCATGGGTGTTATGTGTTACCTACTCAAGCAACGGCCTGTTTGAAGGTAATTCGATTAGATATGAAAAATTATTTTAATTTTTGACAATAATTTAGTGACTATTGCGCTTTAACCTATTTCAGGGGCGAATATACGTCCCGAGTGGCACTGAAGAGGAACTTGCTCCTCATTTGCGATTTATGTCCTCATGAAAAATATATTTTAAATACAGTTTCCCGCTGTGATATATCGCAGATTCCAGTTTCACAAGCGCTTGGCAAAGTTTCAGAGTGTTGTCGTAAGTCGTACTTGCCCCTTTTCTAAGCTTGTATGTAAAAATTGTGTTTCATTCCGAGGTCCGCTATGATTAAAAACACTGTCCTAAGGGGATGATGTGAGGATTTAATTTTAATTCTACCACACAATAATATAAAATTAATTCTAATCTCCATGCGGGGAATTATGAAACCTTTTTCAAACGTTTATTTTAGTAATGTGTTTTTCCTAGAACTTCTAATGATGATATGAAGCATTCACTGTTGATTGCACATTAGAACTTGTCACTAGCATCTTTTAATGGCTAAATTGCACATACATTAGCAATTAATGCGCTTCAAACACAAGCAGGCCAAAATTGATTCCGGATTAATTAAAAAGCTGCCCATCACTCCGTGCTGAGTACTTATTCTGAAAGAAAATTTTTGCATCGTATTTAGGGCCGTCCTAAAATTTCCACCAGTTTGCGTGTCTGACGATATACTTAATTAATTTTTGACACGAGATCATTACGTAAAAGGGTCCACACTGACCTTTTAATTTATTTTACGACCAATGAGCGTTTAAGCTATTAACTGATAGTGCCATGTTAGGACGTGGATTAGTTCCTTCAAGTATTATAAAAGCATTTCGTTATTAACAAGTGTCTGTATGTATTGGGGTATTACATATGTTAAGTATTATTATGTAGTTCAAGTATTTTTATACGTATCTGAAAATTTGTAACATTAGGGCCATAATTTACGTTACAATTTATTGAAGAGCCGATGTCTTTGTAAAACAAATTGTATTCTATTAATCTGTATAATGGAATTAATTTATTATTGAAATTTTTCATTTGTGCTACTTTCAAATGAAGCGTTATTTCTATTTGATAAATTACTTAGATTACAACTTGTTTCTTTTATTATTTATATTGGGCCTGTTTTAATTTATATTATTAGTCTTTTGTTGGTTGTTGTTGTTCTTTAAATAAATAATTGTTTGTTTGTATTCATCGTTCTTGTTGTGCGGAATATTTATAATAATGATGAACTATCTGTCATGGAGCTATTATTACATATTTAATGGACCGCACACCCTATTGCTCTATCCGTAAAATAGTGTTCAGGTTTCCTCTACAATCATAAATCACGTGCTAATTAATGAAGCTCCAGGGACTGACGTATCTAATCATTATTACTCATGTTCAGATGTATTGAGTACCTTTATGTGGATGACATACGTATACAAAATTAAAGTTTCTCTTTTGTATTGTGTAATTTATTATATATTAAATTATTTATGCAGTTTTTATTTCCCTTGATATTATTAAAATAGATCTGAATTTGGAAGAGATTATGGGGAGCCAATTACACTTCAGATACCACGTTTTTCCCATTCGTTTAACGGTTAACCAATCTGATTGGTAAAGAATTAAATTTGTAATAACAAACCTCTTTCATTTATCCTTTACATATGACCGAACTTATCAGTTACTTCCCCCATACATTTCTCAAATCCTATTTTCTTACTATGATTTTAAATTGTTATAAAAGTAATAGCGTTAAAAAGCACAAAGTTATCGGTTGTTAATTGCTGGTCTCTTTCAGTAGAGCGCTGCGCGGCCATTATTGTGGTTGGTGCGACGTTATCTTCTTGTTTATTGCATCATTCTGGCTGCAAACTGGACGCTGCAATTATGTGAACGTTACATTCTACCCTCGCTACTTCAGCACTCGACGAATGTGCTCCCATGGGCAAATGAAATTTCAACATTGCATAAGCAGACTGATTCTGGTTTCAACTTTGTTATTGTTTCAATTCTATTAGTGATATATTTATCACTAACAATATTGCTTTTGATGTAAGTTTTCAGTGAGTTTGTAGATATCCAGCAGGAATAAAATATGTTAATGCAGTTATACGTTATATGTTGCATGCTGCGTGACGTTTTGTATTCGAATATAATTCGATAGCCAACGTGGATATAATAATAAAGTGAAAACAATGCAAAAATCAACGGCAATTGTTTTGTTTAATTTATAATATGAATTTAATTACTTACAAAAATGAATTTACGGATTTTGTTCTATATGTCGTAGTATGGTCTTATTATGTAGGTAGTCGTGTGTCACATTTCAGGTTCTTCAATAAAAACAACGCAATAAAGAGGACTTTTTCCCACGCTATCGTTTATCGTTACCGTGTAATATTTATCTCGAAAAAACCAAGCGTTCGTGTATAAGTTTTCCATTCACTTTCACGATACTACGAGCCTACAACCGTGAACTAATAACATTGGTATCGTGACGGGGGTGTCAATAATACAATAATGTCGATTCGATACCACCCTGGTACGTGGCCGCTGTGACAAACAGCCAACCGGTACGCGGATATTCCCAATTTCCGAGATCTCGTCGTGTAGCACCGTGACATGTGCGCGCAGATGGTTATATCGACCTATTTTTCTATTTGTTTAATAAGTTTATTGATGCACGTTTACATGGTTTTAGCTGATAGGTTTTAAATAATATAACTTTCATTACTTATGATTCGTAAAATATTGCGTCCCTGTAAAAATTGGTTTTGTTATATAAAGGAATTTAAAAATAGAATATTTTATTGGGTCTACCATCTCAATTGTCAATTCGTGACATGTTCGGATTTGTGTCAACTGCGTGACATAGCCGCAGAGATGTAATACTCGTATTCGACCTGTTGGCTGCTACATGTAAAGTTTTGATAAGTTGAATTTGCTGATGGTGTTCTGTGTTAACTGAATTTAGGTCATATCTGATTTGATAGACAATGTTCTGAAAACAACGCAAGTTGCAGTGAATGTACCCCGTTTTTCTAGTCACTTCTTTAACTTTTGTAAAAGGCAATTAATTTTTATAATATTAGTTTTTTTTTAAATGTTGAACTGAATTTTTTTCATAAATATATTTATTATATTTCAAAGCAAATTCCTACATTAGGAAGAGTCGCAAGTGTAAATCGGCGTATTTGTTCGTATTCGTGGGCATGAGATTTATGTCAGCTACGTGACAGAGGCTTTGAGATGGATGACGTTCCAGCGCGACCTGCCGACCGCCTGGCATAAATTCACAGGATTTGTCGCCAAATCAAACATTATAATCTCCTCGCATAGATTAGAATGGAACATATTGGTATTATTCGTCTAGATTTTTTGTGTTATTATTTTATACGCATTGTTAAGTGCCAAAGGTGGATTAAAATTGAAATACGAGTATAATAATTACGGGTTTGTACTTTACAAAGAGAAAGTGGATATGTATTTATAATGAAACGTTTAAAAATAGTAAAATATTATATTACGGATCACGTGATTGATCTACTTACTTGGAGTAATCGTAATCGAATATTTGGGGGCTCCTTGCAACTGGATATGGGTTAGGAAACCCTTAACTTTCCAAATAATTTTCATTGTTATTTAATCCATAAAAGTTCCTGCCGATCTTTCTACATCTTTGTTTGGAGTTTGTTACATAGATACAGAAATATAACGATCTAAATATATATATTTTTAGATTGTCTATTGAAATAGAAGTTTACAGAAATTCTATGGAAAAAAATATATAATACCATAAAAGTCGCTGTGTTTTTAACACTCCTTTTGAAGACCACAAAAAGTATTTTCGTTTTCTAAAAGGTAGTGTCTGCGAATTGTATAGAAGATATCTTCTACCGTAATTGGATCCTCGGACGTTGTCGGATGCGACAAGAACCGGACGCGAAAACTAGTTCTAAAGAACTTTTGGACTATTTTAAAATAGCAGTTGTGTATCCCGTTTTGGTTGGAATATTTTATTTACGTCTTGTTTTGACCTAAGTTTATTTTGATATTTAATATAAATAATTCATTGTTGCTTTTTCATTAACATGTGTAGAGGTAGGTAGTGTAATAATATAATGCATAACCGCATGTAGTGATGAAATTGAGAAATACAATCTAGGCGAATGTTTCAATGCGACACAACTCTCTTACGATTTTATTACATTAAAGCTGTCCAAGTTGTTCGCTCGAGTGAAGTTGGTACAAGACTTGTCTCTTTGTCATCCTGTTTATGTCGATAAAATATCCAACCATCAACGTATAATAGAACAAAAGAAATTATTATCTTTTGTAATACACAAAGTGCCGTTTGTTATTTTCTGGGAAATTATTTTTTCGGTATTTTCTTTATCTTTCGCGTCTATTAGATGCTGGATAAATGCCTCTTGATAATGTTTTGTTTTAACGGAAATTGATCTTAATAATATTCAAATTAATACTGTAGCTTCGATTAGGTTAATATTCTCACAGTATATGTATTATGGGACCAATTATCTATCGTTGTGTACATACTGATTAACCCTATCAGACTGAGGTGGGCTCTCCTGGTGTTTGACAGCTTGTTCATTTTGACATGTGACGGGGCGTTTGGTTTCTGACATTAATTGCTTAAGCTAATAGTGACTGTCAAAATTAATGTGCTGAATAAATTTTATTTAACTTAAACGCTCTGATGTGAGAATAATGTCGAGTTTCACTAACAATTTAAAATTAATATAAAGGACTTCTAACTTAGTAACAGATATTAATTTGAAATGATTTATGAGCGTGAGAACTAACTTGCAAAGCTTAAAGTATAGCTGAGTATAGGCTGATTTTTGCGACGCGGAATTCAATTTTGTCAAAAACAAGTTTATAAATGAACGAGGCAATCCATTATGGACGTTCGCTGCCTACCGTCAATGTGGTGGCATCATTAAAAACCGATTGCAATTCAGCCAATAAACTTAGGGTATGTCTAGTCTATACCAATTAATCATTTACCGCACGTTCATTTTCAATAAAATGTTCTTTTTAATTATACTCCTTGAACGAAATGAAACTATGTGATGAATCAAAACTGATAGCGTGTATTATGTTTAGATTAATGTTAACTTAATAATGCGTGCTATAGAAAAATAACACCTTAAACCATACTGAAAGTTGTATTATTTGGCCATGAGTGGCGGAAGTACAACTTCAACTATACAAAAGGCAACATGGCATTATGTTATTGTTATGTCATTATTATTGAAGGGAGACCGGGAAAAAGCAAAATACATTTTGTTAGGCAACAAAAAAAGACATGAACAATGAAGAAACCTTTTTCTAAAAATATCTTGCGGCGATTTGACGAGAGATAAATGAATAATATCCAATATTAGGTTCTCAAAGGGACCTCTGTTAACGAGGTTTCAGCGAAACCCTGCCAATGCTAACTTGTGCTGCCCTATCATCTTACATTGATCCATGACCGAGAAATCGTGTTATGTTAACTAGATTATTTGATAGACCCTAAAAAAATTGGATTTCGCTTATTTTGTCTTCAATCTGTATGTACAGATTTATGAATAATATTTTGTCAAGTGATACATTGTTGTATAGATTAGATTTGTATACGAAAACAATATGCCAAATTATATTAAGATGTTTTTGGTTTCTTGTATTATTTTGCTATTTTTTAATTTAAATTGTTTGTTATTTTTTATAATATCTATCATATTGTCTATGTGCAATCGTCACCTTCCCTATTACGGCTTGTATACACGAGTCCGTCGATTTTTTTTTTATAGTTTTGTTACTTTTATGAATAATTATATTATTACAAATTATGACAACATTATCTTGATGAATATTAATCGGCACTTCAAGCACACAAGGGACATTTAACAACGATGCATAATTTAAGAAATGCTATACCAAAAATTTAAGGTCGAAATAACGGGCGAACAATAAAAAAGCGATATCAGCGATCAGCGCGCATATATCTGATTTATTATAAGTAGAGCAAACAGCGGGGCGGCTGTGGTCACGCGATATTGGTGTTCCCGGTAATTCCACGTGAATTTTGGCCGAAGCAAAAATGATAACGCACGCTGCTACCCGCCGAAGTGCAAAGAATGTACAAAACGAATGGACTTGTTACATACACACATGTTTATGATTATTTCAATATGGGCTGATGTTATATTCTATTTTAAAATTCTATATTAGGATAATAATAATATGTTTCTTCTTTAAATATTTAAATATGAATGAACAATATTTCGTGAATTAGTATTCTAATAACGGGTTAATTTTCATCAATGAGCGTATATCCCCATATCAAAACAAGTTTGCTTAAATTTCACCTCAAATTAAGAGCTCTCCCACGAGGATTGTCATAAATTACCTACGTCGCCGTCTCCATAGAGCTCGCAGGTTTTCATACTTTATGGGCAACAACGGTAAATTAGCGCTAAATACAGTAACTATCGAAATTTACGGCAATTTCGCGCCTTTATTGCGCTCGAGAGCCTCTCTATCTATTTTCAAAGCTTACTTTTAATTTACGAAGCCGAGTTTACTTTGGACGTTCGGGTTTATAAATTTATTATGATACAAATTCGATGGAAAACCAACGTCATATAAAAAAATAATTGATTTTAATTGTGAGCGTTTATCTAAATTAGATTTTATTAGTCTTATAAAAATGTGTTGGAATAGAAACAGTGGCATTATTTTAAACAGCTCAAACTATTGTTGAATCATTTGATTCTGAATTATGTTTCAGCAGTTTGAGACGTATCAGAATCAGTTGTTATGTTAGGCGAGCTTTGAGTAGGTTAGTAAAGTTATGCCAGCCGCTCATCGCGTTGAATAAATCGTACATTTGGCTCAGAGACCGTATCCATCTGCCTCCTCGCTTCACTGAATGAATTTAGCATAACATTCAGCGTTCCCGCTGCCAGCTATTATTAACTGTTTGGAAATTCTGCTACTTACGAAGCAAGCATCTCAGATGTCTATTTGAATCGATGATGTCATTATTAAATGCTTTAAATTGAAAGTAGATATTTCAGTATTGAACGTTACTAAGCGTTCCTCAGCTTCTTTCCGCTCCGACACACTTTTCAATTTCATTCACTCCCCGATGCCCCCACTTCCTCCTCTACGATAATATTGACCCGGTACATACTCGTAATATGTATGTTTTATTAATGGAGCATATTGTACATAACATTCGATATGCTTTACATTTAGTCTTGTTTTCTTCGAGATAATATCAGATATTGGACGCCCCCTCCGAGTTTGTTTGCGATGAATTTTTATGCTAAATCGTTTTTCGCGTAATGTAATCGATGTAAATTATTATTTGTGTTTACTTGAATGGATTTCATTATGTTAATGTTGTTGTGTTAAGACAAAGTTTGAGCAATATTTTAAGAAATATCTACCCGCTTATTGTAGATATAAATTATATTTATTAATGCATAATATATATTTTGCCTTGATTTTATTTTTTACCTTATTAGGCTGTCACAGAATTTGTATTATAATACGTTATAGCGTACACAAGACTACAAACGGCGCTAATAATGCTTAGTGAATTAAATTGATGAAGAACTTTAATGCTAACATCTATTTCCGGTGAATCTATTTGTGAGATGATATTTCGTGGTTGGCTGCTCTGACCAGACAGTTGCTAGTTCTATTTGATGCTGACCTCAAAGTTTAACACACGTAGATATACGTGCGATATGTATGTACGTATATCTCCCTAAATGTAAATTCCAAACGTAGTTCGCTTAAAGTTATCGTAGAGTTTTAAAAATCTCGAAAATGTGAATCATTTGTCTAGAGCTCTATTTCTTATATTCATCGCATGTCTTAAAGTAATTGAAACAAGTTAAATTGGTAACTTTTTTATTATTTGCTTCTGTGAAAGTTCTTTCGGAGATGGTTTTTGCAAGATGCAATATCGCTTCGGTCCAAGTGCTTCTTTGTCTGAAAGGGGACATTAATAATGAGTTTGTTTTTGTCTGACTACTGGAGACTGCCGCCTTTTTACTTTATACAATTGTTTTGAAATGGATCAAGAATTCGCAATTTTGTTTTACGATTAAATTTTGTTAGCCTCCTGCAGGATTATCGGAATCTAATTTTAGCTTTTGTAGTTTTCTTCTTTTTTTTTAACAATGATGTATTAGATTTAACAATAATTTTTCAACCATTTATATGAAAGTAATGTTGATATTGATATTCTTGTTGAAATATATGTTTATCATAGTTAGATTTAATTTGTGTCCATTATAATTCTCGATTTTTATTTGTATATGTTATCTGTGACTGTTAGGTTTATTGAAACTTAAACTTTTCTTTATGTAATTATTTTTAATATTATCATGTTTTATTTTCATTAATATATAAATTTAATGGTACATTGATCGTTGCAGGTCGATCGTTAAATGCAATATTTACAATTTGAAAGAATTGCTTTCCAACGACAAAGACTAGGTCGAGCTTTAGTCTGCAGTTTATAGTCTGTCGTTTAGTTTTACTACTCTAGCTGAGTCTATGTATGCTATTAGGTATATCATATACATACCTAATAGCATACATAAATATACTATATTCTTTTTTTTAACAAAACCCTCATAATATGTGATATGAAGGGTTCACTCGCTATCTAAATAAAACAGCACGTTAATGTATTTTATTAATTCTAAAAAGCCGTCTATATTAATAAAGTTGAGTTGGGCCTTGCTTTTTGCTGATAACGTTAACGTAAAAACATTTACTAGGCATTTTGGGACCTTTTCTGTCTTATCGTGTTATTTTTATAGGATTTTAAAAACGTATGTTAGTATCAAAACAATTAAATATGTTTTACTTTGCTCCTACTGAACTAATTCTATAGATGGTAGCGCCCCTCTCCCCTTTCAATCAGGCATACAGGAGGTTCATTCATAACACTTATTATTATAAATTCTATAATTGTAATAAGAAAAGGGTTGTTTACTCTCCGTGTTGAACTTGTCAAAGTTGTATTGTCCCTGCGGGTCCTACTTACTAGGAAAGCACATAAAACCTTAAGTAGATAATTCAAGCTAGTTGCCCTCTCTAAGTTGTCACACGGGATTTTCAGTGGCTTGGCCTTGTCACTACACAGACTTGAGTTAATTTTCAGTTTGCTCTTACTATTATATGTTCAATTAACCTAATGGTTTCGGGTATATGTCAATATATAAACATACATAAATTGTTATGCTAATTGTTACGTTATTGTTTTGTTATTTGATATACTTCGACAAAGTTTTTAAAGAATATTCGACTAGAAACCATGTAATAATCGAATTTCAATAATAAGCATACGAAGTGTTATTCGTTGTAAGTTGTCGTAAATTCTCAGCAAGCATGTCGCCGGTAACTCCAAACTTTGATAATAATCGCTACGTGGAAGTGCTACTCTCGTGTATGGCACGTTTTGAGAAATTGTCGCGAGGCTCCGTGACTCCTCAACGTGTGGAAATTTGCGAGTTTCCGTTACTAAACCCCTTGGATAACTAACAGATTTTGCCAATGTTCCTGCGAACATATGCCATAAAGAAGCACGAGAGAGTTCATTAAAAGTTTTCAATGTTTTTGTTGAGTCACAAAAACTCGTCAAAATATCCAAAATGTATTAAGAGTTACTGTTGAACTTGTTCTTTCACTTCGCCGTGTATAAATGGAAGCTCACATCATACTTGCTCTATAAATTGTGGCTTCTTGAGAATAATAATACTTTCTTCCGACATTTTGTATAACTATTTTTGACATAATGTTCTGAGAACTAGACAGTTGAAAAATTTGACGTAGACAGCTTTCATATAAGCTGAGGTTTGTATGAGATTTAAATCCAGTTCTCACTAAATATTATTTTTATTTATTCGCGTAACTGATAAACGTATATAAGTACTATCAGGCAAATTCAATCGGTGATGTCAACAAATACTATGTTGACATTTAGTTGAGATTACCAGTACGTTGTTTGTTTACGCAAGGAGACCGTTTTGCTGGTTTTCATTATGAAAGCCAATGGCAGTTAACTTACGGAGGCCCAGTTCTATTGTCCAGTTGTGTGTCGGTGGTAGAACATTCTGCTTTGGAACGTCGACTCCCAGTTAATTCCACTCGGACGTTTGCCTCCGGCCTCCGGTGATGTCCACTCTTTGACATATTGCAACCGAGCGGAGATGTTTATTGGATGTCGTGGTTTGTCAGGTGAATTACAACTTTCTCGACTCTTTATTTGTGTTTAACGTGCGAAACGAATTGTTCACTATGAACGCAACTTCATTTTTAGCTCACAAAAACAAGGCAAAAAATGAAAACAGAAAGGGTTATGTTACGGGTGCAAGAATGATAGTTATAAATCCAATTGGATTTTCTCTGTTGACGTAAAGTTTTCCTGTTTGCATGCGTTTTGCGAGCGCAACTTAAAGACTTACATTTCCCTTTACGATTCGACTTTGAAGGCAGCAAAAGTACATTTGACATTCTCTGTTGAGACAAGAAAGTTTGTCAAGTAGCAAATTGCAGCTTGCGGAAGAAACAGCGTTGGGGTATTTTGCATTCTGGACAGTTGTACAAGTTTAAAGGACAACTTGGAGAACATCTTGCCGGCAATTTAACACTAGCCGGGCGACGGCTCTCTTAATTTGGGACAACTTTTCTTAAATAGTTTTCATATAAATTACCGCACGAAGAACAGTCTCATAACATTGTCTATTTATATTATACACCTAGAGGAAATAATTTACTTGATTCCACTCATTTAAAGTTTTGCGACGAAAAGCTTAATTTCGTAAATTCCCACTAAGTTGAGATGTGAAAAGTTATACTAATCAGGAAAATTACCTGGCAGATCAAGTTATTTCGCTTAGTTAAAATGGCGTCTCAGTGCTGCTGTAGTGTTCGTGTCAAAAGAACTTCTTAAATGGAATGCTGAGTTAATTTGTTTTGCAGAGAGACCGCACACTGTCGGCCTGAATGATTTAGTGGAAGTTATACACATTACATGATAGCGATACAAATTAAATTCGTTAGGCTGTCTACGTATATTCTCAAATTAATCCCTTGAATGTGTAAGATTGAATGCGTCACCGAGCGTTCTAATTCCAAATTTATTTAGGTGACGAACATTCCAATTTCATGGTGTCTTCTCCGAGATGCAACGAATAAGTAAGTTCACACCACGAAATTGAGTGGGCCCGTAATCTCTTAGAGGCTTGACATTCGGAGATAATAGAGAATTTCCCTCGTTGGCGGTATTTGTTAATTTCGTTCCGGAACCAATGTTTACTTTCCTCTCACACCTACGCGACACCTCTTAGAAATTAGATTACCTACACGTATTTATTCTCTTTCCTTCGCACACGCCATGCGCCCCCTTAACACTCCCTGTGGCATGGAATTGCTGAATTGTTTTTTGAGTGCAGCTTTATTTTCTCAGTTAATGCTATGTTATTTGACGTGTGTGTGCCCGTTACAGTCTCAGTTGGTATGGGGTGCTGCTTTTTGTCAACTATAGAATGTTTTTTTAATGCTATTTATATTGTTTTTTTTTTACTTAAGTGAATTTTTAGCATAATATCAATTTACAACAAGCGATAACGGATTAAAATACGCCTGTGGGAGTTGTAGACTTATAGACTTAGCTTAGTACTTTACATTCTTTATTCTCATCCATTCTTTCGTAGGACTATTAAAAAGGAATAAAATTAAACCACACATGGCTGGCTATAATATTTCTATAGAGTTTCATTGGACTTTCCCGTTTATTGCTATAGGAATTATTAAGTGGTGTGCTCGCCGCGAGGCCATAAACCACATTTAATATCGTGTGTTCCATATAAGTTTGCACTTTACCAGCTACAGCTAATAAATGAGCGTCTATTAGTTTTCCTTGTCATCGGTGGTGACCAACGGAGCTTTTGGATGTAATACGGCTGTTAGGTTAGGCTAGCTAGCTCTGGGGTTCGTTGCATAACTGTCGACCGTTACCCGGCCAGTACATTGCTATGGGTGTACGTTCACTGTACCACTTTTTTATTTGACAGTCGTGCATTTTAGGACTCAGTATCAGTTTCAATGTGACATTGACAAAAAGTCACCGAATATGGGGCCGTAAAAAAGAATCATATAGGAAATAACCTAAATGAGATCCTAATATGGTTATCTTCGATCTTTTTACAATTGAATTTGGGTTCCCATCTGTGAATCGAGCCCTTTTAGTGGCCTCGGGGGGTCTTTTATTGCAACATAGCGAGTAACGACTCTCTTTTATTTTAACTTAATAGAAAATTTTACTGGCTTATTTTCGAATAAATATTCATATGTTTTGATTGTTTAAAATAATTGTAAATTTGAAAACTGCCTACACACATTTCCAAATTAAGGTTTTAAAATCATAACTCGGAAATTGAAAAGCAAATTAACAACCATAAAGACTTGTTACGTTAATTTAATTGAACAATGCCTCCAGCACAAACTTCTAAGAAATCTTACTCGTCCTAATGGTAGTTAGAACTTGTACCGAGCTGATAATAGTTAGTGAAACTTACTTATGACAAACATTCATCATTAGGCGTCACGTGACTTACTTTATAGTTTTAATAATAAAAGCAATATTTGTATTAAGAATTCATCAGTAATAAATATATTAAACATTGGGCAGTCATTTGATCTATCGCCGTTTCTGTAGTTTTGTGTGTTTATATGTCTTCCTATGTAGTTTTAAGTGTATTAAATAAGTAGAAGCGAGCAGGTGCTGTCGATTTTACTCCACATTTCGTCGCATGTGTTTGAAGTCACCGATGCATTTTATGGCGGCTACTTGACGTTATACAGTGGACATGTTGTCCAGTACCACCCTCTGGGATTAGCTCGGACCTAAGTAAGGTTTTATTAGTATTATAATCATGCATATAACACTTTAGTTGAATTTTTAACAGAGATTTTGAAGTGCATATTAATGTTTTTCTTTATTAAACCGCAAAATTATGTTTTTGGTTAGATAAACATTTATTATAAATAGTCCTGTCCGTTCTTTATCTTGACAATAATCGTAAAAGTCGATTGTCTGTCGAGAAAAGGTCGGAAAGTTGATTACGCGTTAGTACGTCACTAATGTTAACTTGCTTTTAGAGAGTGTGGGGTAGTGTGACCAGTAATAATAATAGAAAATTCTCTTTCAAATAATAACTTTGAAAATAATTAATTGTTTTTGAAGTAGAATGTTTGTCTAAAATGAGTGGAATTTGTTTGTTAATTTACGTTGTGTTTGAACTGTCCATTTGTATGCTTAAAAGTTACGTAATTGCTTACATTTACGAGTTTCTTGTGGTCTTCTCGTCATATGCCTTTCCGAAGCCTGCTAGAGTCTAACGATAAGCAAGCGCACGCCTTTAGTGCCTATGCTAATAAACAATTTTCAATTCATTAAATCACTAGCGTATTCCTATTGAAATTGTCGAAGGGTAAATAATTACCTAGACACGTTATTCACAAAACAATGTCGCGGGTTTATTGTTTTGTTACAGCGAGTTTTGGCAAACTAACCGAACTTGATAGTAAAGTGTGGAAACTAGTTCGGCGGAATGTTGCACCTTCATTACGGGCAGATCGTAAACGAAGATTTTCTCAAGTCCTTGATAGCATTCCGCTTACTTTGTAAGGGGTTTACTGAAATTTTCACTTCATTCGTTTCGTTATGTTTACCTATTTTTATAGTAATAGTATTTATATTTATCTAAATTTTGTAAATATAAAAATAATTAATTATTAATGATTTTACATCTGTAAAAATTAATTTATTAAATTTGACAAATATATTTCTTTTTTAATTAATAAATAACGGCAATAAGCTAATATTAGAGGATTAGTTTTTTAATATATATATATATATTTAACTTGAAAATTCATTTAAAATAAACTGGAAGGTAAGTCACCAATACGTAGCATGATACAACTTTTCAACACAGAAATGTCGAAAGTAATTTGCATTCGCGCAAGTGTGGAAGACGCGATCCCACTGCCAATATACTAAATTGATACTTGACACGGGGTTACTAATGTATCGACTCGTATCACATCTTTTTCAAATATGACTTTTATATTTCGCCCTCTTACTCCTAAATATACATTAGTGATGTGAGTGTTTTTGTGAAATTTGATGATTATTTTTAAAATTAGATTGTTTTTTTTTTGTCAAGTAAAGTTTTTTATAGAATTTAAACCTCTTATTCTTTTATATTTAATAATAACATTAAGCAAATATGAATGGTAGCGTTGTTTGCTTTCTAAATTCATTTTACGTATCCACCATCGAATGCATTTCATTAAAAGAAATCGCGTCGAATCGTATAAACTTGCACTCTCGGAACTGAACGTCGGGGAAGTTGAAACTTACGACTGCGTTCAGACGAGTACCTATATCTACCGTTTCTATGCAACTATTATATTTCCCCCAGACGCTCCCTTAGTGATCGTCATTTTTTTCCAGCATTCGAATTTTTTACTAATTTTAAGTGTGTTATATCGTCGGGTCCTATTAACATAGTCAGCTTCAAATAGCTTCAAAATATAATTCTCCATTTCATGAAAAAAAATCACAATGGTTTTTGAGATACTCAATACAACATATAAACTACGCACAATCTACAGTCTACACAAACAAATTATGCATAATAATTTTAACCCGCCTGTAAAATATTTTCTTAATTTCACCATGGAACCCGCCGATATATTTTATATGAATTTAGTATTATTGTTTCTTTATTTAAGTGCAATAATGATAATGTGGATTGCGTTATATTTAATGAGAAGGCTGTAAGTCCAGGGTCGTGTTAATTTTTACTAGATCCTTCTAGTACGGGAGGACATTACGTTAATTTGGTTCTGGAGTCCAGCACTCAACGTTAAGTTACGGTGAACGTGCCTGCTCCAGCTCCTCCATTTTTAGTATTATGTTCATTTGAGTTCCTTTCGTGGTTAGTAATTTAGTTAGCGTTACACTAAATGTTTGCTGTGGCACACCTTTATTACTTACGTCGGGTAGTCTAAGATATTTTCTTTTGTTTCGAATGACTTATGATTACTAATTTGAAAAAAAAATACGTTATTAAGTTTTTTCTAGATACGCTTATAATAGCAAAATAATGAATAATCATATTTAAAATGAATATTTCTATAGAAAAATATAGTAGGATAGTACTATCTATTTTAACTATATGTACAAGACATATTTTATGTTAATTATTGTTTTTTTTTTATATACTAGATTTAAAATTTGTTTTATTAAATACATATAGACACGGCGCATGATCCCGAATTAAGGTAGAGCTTTGGAACTTAGTATAAGAAATACAACAAAAACGTATAACACCAATATGTGAAACTAATATTTACATGTCTTTTCTTAAATATATTCTTTATTTACTCCGATTGGGAATTGAACTTGGAACCTTTTTCGTAATGCGCATAATCTCAATGAATCCGATTAAAAATATGACGAAAGACCAGGAAATGTGAATTCGATTTTTAAAATTCTGTTTGTTTGTTTTTTTTTTTAAATATAAAAAAGAGTTTATTTATATAAAAGTTTATATTTTTTCACTGACCCGTTTATATCTCATTGTACCGAGTAATATTTACTCATCTCAGTAATTCTTATTAACACAAGCTTCCATTTTTTATCTCATAAAAGGCGTTAGATATTCTCAGTAGATAGCTCGGACGGCTCGCTTCAAATAGGTGTTCTTCTTATTTCGCCCTAAACCACGCCACGATATTCTCTAACGTTGAGATACCGACACGTGAAGCAATATTGAAGGTAAATTTTTAACACGAATCGTGGTTTAAATTGTACCAAGGAAATGTAGGAATTTTGAAACTTTGCAGCTGATTATATTATTTGAATAAAGTTATAGAGATTTTGCGGGTTTGGGAGCTATTTTAGCTTCATATTATTTTAAGCTTGACTGCATTATTAATATTCCCAGTGTCCAAGGCGGACTTTTCTCCACGGAATATCATCTAATCACTATTTTAAAATATAGTATTGTGATTATTTCCCCCTAATATAGTAATATTTTGGGAGTATCTGTATAATATTGTTACATCATAGTAGTTGGTACAAAATTGGTCTTGTAATAACCATAAATGTATAATGACTTTAGCCATCACATTACGCCGTCGAAAGCGATTAGTCGCGTTGTTAGCTGACGTCGAACATATACACATTTGTGGTTATTATTAGATACACACAAGACCAATTTATGAATTAATATTGTTATATTTATTTATAACAAATTTTCGACTTAAATTCGAACAATCGGTTCTTTTTTGGTGGTTTTGTTATTTTAACTTAAAAAGCTTCGTCCATCGCGGTTTGTTAAATTGAGACCCCGTGTGTAGCCTGTGGAAGATTTGAACAAGTAAAAGTAATTAGCGAACGTTGATTAACGATATTAAGTATCGACGGTGTAAGGTTCTGCATACCTTATTTACTTTTTATTTATTTATTTACTCTATTACCTTATATATTTATGCTTCGAAACTTGATAGGGGTTAATTTTATAAATTAACGGATTTGTTGAATATTGAGTTATTTAATTCTAACACTATGACGCTATAACCTGTCAATAAATCAGTTTCAATATTTTTTCTCAGACCCAATATTAGATGAAGTTTAACATATTGTAACTTTCTCTGAGCGAAAGCTTCCTAATGGTTTTAAGCTAATTATGTAATTTTGTTAAAGTAATGGTTGCACGCCGATTTTTTTTTTCAAGAATTATTTGTCTTTCTATATGAGGGGGGCCACTTGCGGCTCTTTGAATGATTATTTGTGACTCTCGATAAATGTACCCGAGTTGCCTTTTAATTTTTGTGCTATTATATTTTAAAAAAATATTATCGTTCCGTGTGTGTCTCAAAATGTCTTTTAAATTACTAGCAACAAATATGAAATACTAAGTGCAACATTTTTGCGTATACCTTTTAAATACGTATTTAATTGCGGCTAGCGAAAAATTTCAAATTTTGAAAAATGGCTCGGACTATCAAGAAGCTTGGCCACCCCCTGTTCTATATACTTAAGTAGTGTTTTAAGCACTCCATCTCGGTTACAGTCGAATTGATTTTTGTAGATATTCAAATAAACTCGATTGAGGGCGAGAGTCGTTGATGTATTTCCATGACACTGAATATATCAGCGAGTTTTCCGGCGGTTAGTTTTTATTGAACATTCCCACGACTCCCGCAACGTTTCACGACATTGTCGTTCAACTCTCAATACTTTTTTAAAGAAGATTGATGCGAATGAAATATTATTCCATAAAGACCTAAATTTGTTTCTTTTTTTATTCTTTGACTATTCTCGCTTTACTATTTTTATACTATAAAACCTTTTTATAGCATTTTCTTAAATATTTTGGAAACAAAGTTATTTTTTGTCTTGGAACATCGGATCAATATAATTATTTTAAATGTACATAAAGTCTGTAACACACAGAAGTTCCTTTTATTACAATAAAATTTGAGATACTTTTAAAAACTATTTTTCAAAATTTTATAGTATTTTATACAGTATAAATTTAAATAGTGCACTAAACGTTTTTGCTTTAATTTCGGATCAACTTTCAGTGATTCATTTCCCTCTCGTCTATTAGTTGTTGATTTTTCTAAATTAAACATTATATGTTGATTTAAATATATCGAAGAGGTTCTAGGAACGAAACAGGTACGCTGCTGGGTTGATCCGGAGGAGTAATTTTAATTAAAAATATTTTTATTAAAGTGCTTTTATTTATCATAGAATCCATTATGCCCCATCTTATTTACTCCCTTCATCTGTGGCTTTTACAATATACACCACGTGGCATATATTACATATACATAAATTTGTTTGTAAAAGCAAACACGCCTGTATTTTTAATATAAATAAACTAATTTAATATAAATCCATTCGGTAAGCCCGCACGCCCATACAGTGAGGATTAGGTGTAGCGATTTTCACACCAACTATAACACACATATTTTTCTATCTTTCTTTCATAATAGTAAGCCTCTATAAAATTCATAGTCGTAAGGGGGAAATATTATGAGTTCGCCTGTGGGTAGATATAAAATGGCTTAATATATAGGCTGCCCGGTGGTCGGCAGGTTATTGCATTTACCTTCCAACGTTGGATGTTCTATAAGGTTCAAAGTACTTTTGGAATTTCTTCGTAGTTTTTTATTTAAATACACATATAGATTATTTATGTTTCTCAATTTATGAAGTAAAGTGAATTTTAATTAGCAACTTGAAGTTCGATTTAGGTTGAAATTTCCTATATTCAGCCAGACATCAGAATTTTGTCATAACCGGTCAAAAATTGATAGGTATCTCTTACCTTTGACTAAAGTTTTCTATTATAGAAAAAAAAGCAGACTGAAAGTTAAAACGAGCGTGACTGAATACCTCATCTTTCATAAGGGTGCAGAGAAAGTTCAATGCAAAACAGATTTTAGTTTAAAATCCATAGTTTTAATTAAAAGTTAGTACATCCCAAAGCTGCGGGACACTAGCGTGAATCATATTCATTGCGGAAACAACGGCTCCCCGGGGTCGTATTGAGCGTTCCCGGGATCGTCGGACCGGACATTCTAGTTTACATACAAAAACTTACTATATAGTTTCACTTGTGATTTTTTGTTAAAATGTATTAATAAAACGTTAAAAATCTTTCCTCTCTACCCTTTCTACTATGAGCGCTTCGTTGTTAGTTTTCAAATCATTGGATGTAATTTTATCTTTAACAATGCAATTATCTTGTCCAATGAAACACAATTGGGTAGTACAATAAATAGAAGCGAGGCGAACAAAACTAGGAGCTACCAAAATTAGCAATGCACAAACTTAATACATTCCAAATAACAATAAAGTACCTTATCTACTGTTGTGCCTTTATCTAAAGGAGCATTCCCACTAAACAATGAGGAGGCGAACGCCAGATACTGTGCAAATGAAGGGCTGGTTGCTCCTTTCTGGAGGGGACTAATTTATTGTGGCCCAATTGAATCTTCATTTGACAACAATCGACCGGGATTTTAACGAGATTACTCACTATATTCTGTTTATATTTATCTAAACCGTCCTTGAATGCTAATATTATTAAAGTCCACTTTAAAGTATTAAATGTTATTTATATTTAGAATGGGATACTCGGAACGGGAATGTAATGAAAATTAATTTAATATTGCTTTAATTAATATTAATTGTCACTTTAGGTTTATGATAATGCCCTCTAATACTATAGACCTTGTGCAATATATATTTCTTCATTTTAAAATACCTGAAGTGTCTTACTATCGTGTTTATTTTGAAACCGATGTTTTTCAGCTTTGCAATCGCAATCGTTGTTGCAATCATGGTAAAGTTCACGCACGTTGTAAACCATATTAATATATTTAAAATGCATTGTCAAATCAGGTCTATTATTTTGAGACGTTTAACGAGATTTTGAAGTTCCCACGTGAATTGAAAAGGTTATTCAATCAAGTCAGCATTGGTATGCATTTGCAAGAAATTGATTCGGTCCCATTGGATGTGGGACAAAGGATATCACACATTAAGTCAGTCAGTTCAGTTCAAATGTTTGCGGAGGAACCAATAATGGTCACGTCACCCACTCATTTGACTAAGCAAACCGGGAGCGACGCCATCAATATCTTAGATCTAGATATTACAGTTGAATTGCTTTTAAATATACCTATTATAGGTATTTTTTATATAAAAAAAATAATAGCTTAAATTATTATATATGTGTCTTGAAGAATGGAATAAATGTTATAAATATGACAACGAAAAGGTTTTATTGAAAGTTGCTTTATCATAGTTCAGAAGTTTTGTACATGTGGGGAGGGGTAAAGTTGGAGCATTTTGGTATTCCAACCGCAGTTTGTTCCAGCAGTCTTTGCTTTATAGGCTATAAATAAAAGAACCGAGCGCAACTATTGTACTAACTGTGCTATTTTAGGTCTCATTTTATATGTGCGGAACCAATAGAATTATTTAAAAATTTTGCATATAAATCGACCAGTTTTTGAACACTTGCTGATTTGAATATCCAATGTTGTTTTGCAGCGACAAGAGCGACTCGGAAGGGACCGAATAAATGAGAAACTTTTAACTGAAATAATATTGTCGTTGTTGGGTAAAGGTCGGTGTGACGGTTTGGTTTTCTTTCGGTGTACTTATGAGACGTCTGCTGACTTATTCGTGTTGGATATTTTGTTATTTGAATAGGTTTTTAACAATATACGATTCTGTATATGGATATATCTCTATCTCGTCTCTATTCAGTTTACCCTATCGATCTACCGCATCGGCGGGTGTGCTATTTTTAGGAGTCTGGTTCCGGTTGCAGACAAAATCAATGTCAACTCTAATTGGGCATCCAGACGGGACTAGTACATTTTCGTTTTACGGTCAATATAGCGCTTCGTATTTTGATAAACGAATCAGTTTGTTTATGTTTTCCGGTCGCGTTAGTTTTTTTTATTTGATTAATATGAAACTGTGTATTGTATAGAAATTTAATTGGAAGTTTTTAAGTGGAAGTAATTTATTCATACTTTTTTATTAAGTAAAATATGGTGTAATTTACAATTCCTCCAATACAATCCCATTGGGACATACTCATGTATCTTCTCAAATATAATTAGTACATTGATTAAAGGTGACGATATATCAATTTTCATTTTAATTTGAAAAGCATATAGAAATATATTTTTTATAATAATAATTATAAAGATTTATGAACTAAAAATGAAAAACACGTTCATAAAAAGATATTACGTTTATAAAATCCGCAATGGTTATTTTCTAAACTTTATCTGCGAGTTAAGACGCAATTCAGCTAAGTTGCAACGAAGCGAGAATGCAAGCAATCTGCATTGTAACTACAATCTCTTCTTCAGGTAAACGCTTTGAAATTGTTTGGTTAGTGCGCTCCGGAATACTGCTACCATTTTAAACACACAACAAAGCAATACTTTAATGTTTCAATTAAATTTACCTATTTGTGAGAACTACAAATTGTGAAATTTAAAAGTGAGTATTTTTGTTGATGCATACGAAACATTCTAACTACACGCCAATGCAATCGCCGCATCCTATTTGGTCATTCTCGTATTTCATTTTGAGATTCGAACAACTTTCCATTCGTGCAACATTTCAGTTCGAATACGAAAATATGACCAATCAAAACTAATATAATAAGAACTACAAAACGTAACTGTACGACACTACATGGTTGGAAAGCAGTAATTTTTCCTTACGATCTACAGGCAACGTTGGCACCTTATTTATGGGGTCTGCGGTCAGTGGGAAGGAAACTAAATTACCATACGACCGCAACAAAGAACCCGGTGGAAACTGCTTGCTTCCTACCAGATACCTAACACGAGTGACGCATGGCTACGCAAAGCGCAACGTGCAACACGTATTTTTGCTCCACAAACAGTCTACAGAGCCAATAAATATCTTAATGTTAAAGAAAGCATTTAGTTTAGTTATATATTTCTTTCAATTTGATTTCTAAGGAAAGTATCTAAGTATAATCAATATTACAAATCTCTAAAGTGGGAAGCCTATTGTAAAGGGCATTGTGCAATCAACGCTGACTGTGAAGTTGCATGCATCTAATAGCATCTATTGAGCCTAAATGTAAGGAATATATTAGGATAGGAGTTATTGATTAAATTTTTAGACTGGCACACATTGAATTCTATAAATATTATCAAATAAATAAATAGTAAAATATAAAAAAAATTGTAAACTAAAATGGCTGCAGATTTTTTCAAGTGACTAACTAGTCTTGGGATTGGCGTTCGTGGCGTCGACGTCTCGGAGACTGGACTGAAATCGAAATGGATAAACACAGCAGTCGATGCAAGCTTTGGTCGGATTACTCAACTACCCTAGTGCTGCGGGTGACAACTTAAGCACTGTTATCGCGTTAAAGCTTTCGAGCTCGAGGAGGCTATTTATTTAATTCTTTTTGCCGACTAAATTCCAAAGCATAGTTCTTTTTTTAACATTATTCACAATTTGGCTTTAAATGTAGTATTGAAATCATTGTCACTTTACGCCACTTTGTGACTTATGTTATTTTTAAAATTCGCAACAGTTGCACCTTTTGAAATTAGAAAGTGTACCGGTGAAATATTTTTCTCTCGTTCGAGTCCCCAAAGGCCGGTCGCCGCGACGTTTCATATGCAAATCGAATTCCAAGTGTCGCTTATTCTTGCTCCTTTGTTGATATTTGCTGCCCGTGTTGCGATCCTAGTTGTTTCCAGGCACGTTTCTTTTTATTTCACCAAAGAATATGTGAACGGAATCTTTTAGTTTTTTAAGCTTGGCAATGTCTGAACATTAAATCCTTTAATACGAACGAGTGTTCGTTCACGAGCTTTTCTGCTGCAATTTAGATAGAAGCTACCGCTTTACTTCGCTTATTATTTTGTATTTATATCAGAATTGTGTATTAAATTATTACGTCGTCATTTTCATTTACTTAAAACGAGAAATTATCGACAACTATCTTTTGTTTTTCTAGTAGCCGTGTATGCGACCACACTCTGTCTGCCTTTGTTTGTTTTGGTCGATATTACCATTTACATATTAATATCATAATGATGAAACGGCTACACCGTAAATTAAATACCTATAGCTACATATAGCCTAAGTCTTTTATCTCCACGATTAATTTCGCAATTGATTTCTGGCATTTCACACAGATCAATTCCGACCGAGCTATACAAATCTAGTTCGAACGGACTATTATGTAGCAACTGGAACTGATAGCACGTAAGGTTAATTTTCCTATTCTAAATTCGAACCCTCTCCAATGTAGAGTTCGTGTAACTGAGTGGTTATCGAATTTACGGCATGTAACATGCACTCGTAAGGTAACACAACACTATCGAATATCAATGAGCGAACTATTTTAAGAAGTGTTTGAAGTTACCGAGGGTGTCAAGGCGATTTATTAGTTCGTCATTTCCGGGTTTCTACTAAAGGTAAAAGCTACTCAACATGCTCAATGCTCTCGTTAGTGTTTCATTTCGATATACCAACATACCGAAAAGTTATAACTCGGTTATATCTGAATTAAACCTTACCAGTTCTTGTTGATAAATAACTTTTTCCTCTAACTTATGGGATAAAATTTACTATTTTTATCTATTTACTAGTCCAAATGTTGTTGGTTATATTCATAGCGTTTTGGATTTATACAACAATAAGAATAAAAAGATTACTATAAGAGGATCGTTGAAACATTTTAACAATGGAAATGTCGTAATCTAAAAAACGTCCCGCTTTACTCTTGACTCATGCTCCAAAACACTTATAACAAAATGTAAACTTATTACGAAACTGTTGTTAATTTAAATTCCTTTGACCTCTCCCGACAATTACTTCCAAGTACAAAAGTCGTAATTAGGAAAAAAAGTTACTTAATTCCTTTATAAGAACGTTTCCGATGTTTCTTAATTATGCTGTTTATTTCCATGCATAGATGACTTAGGGAAGTTATAATATTTATATGCGTTTATAGTATTTTGATAATAATAATAAATACGTACAAAATCCTGATTCCAAACTGGTATTTTGGGATAAGTGTGATTTCCAGACCTGAAATAAATATCTAGATTTTAAAATAAGATAAGTAACAATAGTTATGTAGCCAATCACGGCACAGAGATCGTTTGGATCCATTTATACTATACCTAGTTGCATCTGATGTACGCTCTACTCTCTACTAATATCTCTAAGTAATATATTTCAATCAAAGCTTGCAGTTCGCAAGATGCATTAAGCTTTTTCCACAATGTCGGTTTAATATTTTATTTTTCTTCGGAAGAAGTTAGTTTCTACTTCCGAATCCAATTCATGCTCGATCCATCGCACTAATTCGCTCTATTTGGAACGTATTCAAAGTTCTCTTAACTTGGGTGTACTAACTTGAGCTTAATTCATAATTAACTTGTCAAAGAACTATGCTTTGGAACCGAGATCTGGATTCTAGTATTTTGAAGTATTGTTTTGACTTTTATACTAAAACCACTTCGTATAGTCGCGTCTTTCTTTTTTTATTATTGAGATATCGTTTGTTTTATTCCTAATTGAATGTATATTTTAATTTTTAATTTTAATAATGTCTATCTTTGAATGAATACTTTAGTGTTTTTAAAATTGTTTAATGATAAAGGAGTGAATGACACGTCGCTAAAAGACGAAACGATGCTTGGTGCATAAATAAATAATACGCTGTAATGCATCTGCGACCTCCCACGGCTGCATCCCCCACCCTACATACACTATTCGTAATAGTGCCTTGCTCATACAGGTAGATGAATATTATTATATATAATACCTAATTTATTTCTATTAATAATGCATCTAGAGTAACTGGATTCGTAAGTTGTATTTTAAAATTACGTCTAGTTCGGCTCTGTAATTAATAAGTAATTCATATACGTACATTGTGGGTATCAACAATACAAAGTAAATATTTATTTCGTATTCGAACCTGGATCCATTTAAATATATTAATTTATAATAATGAAATTATTTCTATTTTTTTTTAACACTAGATTTACCAGCTTAAATATACCTATTTCTACCAAAACCAAAAAAGTGTATATTTGCTACAAATATATATAAAATAATATAAAATTCACAAAACCATGTTCTGTTATAAATGAAAGAAGATTAGAAGAATTAAAGAAAATGTTACATGCAGCACGAATTTTAATTTGATCTTGCAAGACCAGTCATTTTGACTGGTCTGGTAAATCTAGTGTTAATTATGCTATAGAAATTTTGTTTCTTTTTTTTTATGTTCTTATGAGAAATTAAAATTATTTTCTATTGTAATCCTTGATCCTAGTGTGTACTAGCGTAAAGTTTTCTCGATGTAAATATTAATACGAACGATTTATGAATAGCTTGCTGTTTAGTCCGATGGATATTGTAATTAATTATATCAGTGTAGCTCACGAAGGGAATATAAACCGGCGCATTAGTTCCTATAATCGATAATGGCTGCACTTCCTCTATATCTATAGATATATGTAGACACAATTGATGTATAATATTATGAAAACGTATCGTTTTTGTTGTTTTTATCGACGGAGCACTTAATGAGAGCCAAAAAAACGTGGTAGGTTGCGGTTCGTTGTCTTTACGTATCCCCAATGGACTGAAACCGTGACTCGATACATACTTTTGTCGATAAATAACTTTAAAAATATTCAAAAAACAAATAATGTTATATTGTTGAAAGTATGCTTTAATGTTCGCTAGAATAAGTTATAATGTGTATTTTTATAGTTCATTTTTTCACGTACTAAAGCCCCAGTCCTGGAGTTTCCTATGTAAATCGGATTCGTCACACCTCTCGGCTCAGACGTCAATGTATAATGTGAATGAAGACTTTAACGAATGTGGCGTTGTTCCATTTTTTTTATTCTACACTCATCACAACAGTTTGTTTTGTTTTTATAGAACTTTGACTCTAAATTAATATATAAAAAATCTATATATATAAAACTCAAAGGTGACTGACATAGTGATCTATCAACGCACAGCCCAAACCACTGGACGGATCGGGCTGAAATTTGGCATGCAGGTAGATGTTATGACGTAGGCATCCGCTAAGAAAGGATTTTGATCAATTCCACCCCTAAGGGGATAAAATAGGGGATGAAAGTTTGTATAAATCTTATTGGATTTTCGACTGATTGAATTAAAATTAAAGATTGGACTTACTATGATGAAGACGTCCGTTTAAATAGGACATCTTCATTATTACGCAGACGTATTTGCGGGCAACAGCTAGTATGTGTATAAAATCGCAACTGATTAAAATCTTGAAGTGTGACTACGACGGTCACCTTTGTCCCATTCTGTGTTATACCAAGACGAAAATGATATGAATTGTGGTTATTTTTATGTATAAACAGTGGATAGTAAAGAGATTTTTATAATAAATATTATATATAATAGTTTTATAGTGCAAAATGATGTAACACCTTGAAGAATCGTAAACGTTCATATTATCATACGTATGGATGGCAATTGCATGCCGTATCCAATAAAAATATTTTATACACCTCTAGTATAAGTTTTCTCACGTCTGAAGTAATAGACGGTGTTCTAAAAGCTTTTGTAGACTTCTCGCTGAATGTAAAATGTAAAGATGTTGCGTTGTCAAAAGTCTTATTGTGACCTATTGGGTGACAGTGTTCTTTTTACTTTTTTTATCTTATACGGATCAGGTTACACATATGCTATTAAATATTAACTTTAGGTGATCATGCATAATGCTGATCTCCAAAGTTCGACAAACTACGGGACCATTAGACTCCGTCAGCTTCATCAAATAACATCATGTCTCGCCATGACTGCTATCCATATAAAGTCGTTTAAATTAGTTTAATCAGGTTTGCGAATAACTTCAGGCATCACTGCAACTTTAATTGCTATTATGTAAGCTGTACAATGTTGCCTCGTGAATGGAATTTTCAGAGTGTAATAAGTTAACTGAAAATTGAAAATTAGTTATTAGATCTGTTGGTGAAGATGTCAGGAACAACGTAGTAACGCTTAAAATATTAGTTCAGCGAGGTAACATGTTAGTATATTTAATAGGTATTGTGGTCCAGACTTATCAATCTGTTCGCTTCTGTAGTTTCTTCTCAATGTTTTGTTTGTTTGTTATCAAAAATAGCAAGTTATAAATATGAAATAATAACGGCTCTTAAATATTATGTTTGTTGAAACTACCTGATATTGCTTTCCTAGTATTGCTTTAAACAATTTGGTATCGTTTGTCGGAACAATGTAGTTAGATAAATTATTCTATAATACTTACATATGTAATAATACAAGTAGGGGTTAAAATTGTAAAGGAAAAAAAACAGGTAGGTAATATTTAAATAATCGTTAAGAACACATATTCAATTGCCGCAGTCTATTGTATCAAATTTCCATTCACATTCGAGCACCTAACGTTATTTCGATCGCTATCATTTGTGTTTTGTATTTGTAATGTAAGAAAATATAATTTGTCTATAAATTATGTAAATTGTTTTTTTTTTATATTACAATCTACCTATTGATAGACGGTGTTATTTATAAAAGATAAACAAACAATTTCCATTCTGTTGATTTTTAATAATATCAGTTGGGGCGTTCATTTTACGCTTGTTTATAATTTTATACAAATTGGGTATGTGTGTAAATTTTAGTGGAATTTTTAAGGCTTGTGGAATTATAATAGGTTCTTATTGGTATGCTGAAATTAAGAATGTATTTTTATATAAAAAGACAACACGCCCTCTCAGCTTGTATAAGTGCAACTGAGCTGGTCATCCCTGTGACATGTCTGGTGTATTATGGTTAAAGTGATCACAAAGTCATTGTGGCGGGCCCATATGGAGTTGTGGGTTGAGCTCGACACGTACAAGAGTGGAGGCAAGATTTGTGAATGGAAGAAAGCTTTTCTTCAGTAGTATAAAAACTTTGATAATAACAGTAACATATGTTTTAATTACAGACTGTTCTAAGGTTGTGGACAGTTCAAGGATATATTATTATTTAATTAATATGAACGTTTTTTGTTTTACTAATAATAAAGTAATAATTTATCGATTACTATCATTTAAGTATTATAGTGATACTTAATCTTTTTAATATTAAATGGTACATATATTTGATTGAGGTTATTTTCGTTTAATCGTTAAATTATTAATAATATATGAATGCATTTTAATTATCTGAAAAAAAAGTCACTAATTATAACCCTGTGTATTTAGATATTGTTATACATATGGTAATTAATTCTGGTCGCGGTTAAACGCTAAAATTGCATCCGAGCGGGTCCAGTATGACGACAAAATAACGATATGGCCAACCGATATTGTCAATATGGAAATGATTTTGTGAACAACGCACGTTCGATTTTCGAAAGTCGATGTTTTATGTAATAATGAATTAATTGTTGTATGTAGAAGTAAAATAATGTAATAGAATTTTGATACATTAACTGGCAGGTAAAGTTTAATTTTATTATTATATTGAATATTGAACGTATGGGCACTGGCAACATCTTTTAGTGGCGGCACAGTGCTCGGTGTACTTTGGCAAATTGCTTTTGAATGCGGCGCGGTATATTTGTAACATATACATTTATTTTAAAATAAATATTTATTTTATATGAAACCAACCATTTAGTGCTGTAACATAAAACTCCTATTAATAGTTGAATATAATTGTTATTCGAAAGTTGGGCAATATTTTATTTTAAAATACAATATTTGTTTTTCTTTTAACGTCATTTTGTAAAAATGGTTTTCAGATTCGCGATTTAAAAATGCGTGTTTTTAAATCAGAATTTTACAATCAAGTGCTTTTCTTTTTGATTTTAGATTCAAATAGTTTCAAATTTTCATTGTTTTAAGTTATTAATTGAATAATAATAGTGAAAAAGTAGGTAATAAAAATTATATTTTTTGATAATTACACAGGATAATTTTCTTGAATATTTCGTGAATATTTTATATGAAAATAATGTCAATAAGGCTCCTTGTACGAGTATAGGTGCATATTTGGTGTAATTGTTAGGCACGACATGCCTCGACCTCGATGTCACCCGATATTCCCTGCAGATGCCGCGGCTCCGAACACTTTACTTACTCTTCGTCGTTTGCATAGAAATTCACTTGTTTAACGGTTACCCAATATATTGATCTATGTTCTTTTAAAACTTCTTTGAATATAAGACTATGTAATAAGTGAAAAAAAAAAATTAAATAACCTTGACTTGAGGTTACTTTCTACTATAGTCAATCGGAACAAGAACAAAATATTTACATAAAGTATAATTTACTATGAAAGTGTAGTTCCGTGATACGTCTATAGATGTCAGTGTGGTTAATCTCCCCGACAACATTATTGTTGCGTTTCCTAAAGACACAAAGAGCTATCTATATGGATACATAAATAAATAATATAAACCAACAGACAATAATTGATCAGCAAATCGAGGCAAACATGAAGCCACCTGGCCGGTAGCCATGATTGCTTTCAATAATGCATTGTGTCAGTCTGCACGGAATGTTATAACCCGACCACGCGGTATGACCACTTTCTACTAGAATATTTAATGTTGTTGTGAGTTCTATTGAACTTTGTCGTATTATGTTTGGTTAGCACTTGCGTTTATAGCAGCAGAATGGAAGTGAAGTTGCAATCAAATGCAGGCACACACCATTAAGATATTTAACAAAGCGTGCTTGTGATTTCTGTCATTCTATTATTATACCAATTTTACCCACAACAATTAAATAAAGTTAAAATTAATTCAATTACCCTTTTAAATAGGTATAAAATTTAGGAAATGAGATGCAAATACATTGTGGTCGCGCGTTTCAATTATGTTATAGAGAGTGGTTCGGTGCCGGATTAGTGAAGTGGATTGTACATAACGCATGGCAATTAGTCGCGTCGGATGATAATAAAACGACTTTTAAGTCATCGATTAGTATAGAGGGGTGGGATCGTCCAACATCATCCTGTTGAGTCCTTCAGTATTCTAAACCACCTGTTCCCTTGATATAAATTACCACACTGCCTCGTTAATTAATAGCGCCAATTAATTTCTCCCAAAACAAATTTGGTTTTCGGTACTCCGTTTCTCAGTAATGTTGGAATGATTATGATTAAATTTTCTTCTGTTTTGTAACGTTCAGTTAGATTATAATCAAATAATTAGCTGTTATGGCAACGCGCAGCTGGTTCCTCGGGCAGAGATCTTCAATTATTTTTAATAGATATATACAGTTGTTTATTTTAGGTGCATATTTACTATTTGTAGTGTATTTAAAGCAATATTGCTCGTAAAATGTATCACCGAGTCACAAGTTAGCACAAATTCTTAACCAACAAAAAATCTCAAGAGAAATCCTTCTTTATAAATCATTTGAACTGATTTCCTAATTTGATCGCTCGGTTAAAAGACTTTGCGGAGATAAGGGCGGGACGTTTAAATTAGGTTTTTAATTTATTACGAAGTCGGAGGCCTTTGTCTCCCTTCTTTTCAGGGCGCCTATTATTTAATCAACTGTTCCTAATTTGTGGTAAATGCTAATCAATTCTCTATTCATACTCCATAAAGAAGTGGCCATGATTCCTAACAATGACCTCTTTTATATCAACAATCTCGCAACAATAGCAATACTTAAAATGATTTAACATTTTACAACTGCAAAATCCCGACACCGAGTCGGAATGTTCTTAACCTGTCAAGCGCGAGGTATTTCATCATGGTAGACAGTTTAAGCGTCCCTTCTTATTCCATTGTGTCGTCCCAGTTAACAATTTGGAATATTTTTTGTTTTATAAACAAAACAAATTAATCAGTGTCCGAGCAGACGGAGTGTTAAGTCGGGGGTGCTCGGTACGAATGAATGGGCAAATGAAATGCTTCTTTATACAAAGTTTTCAGTGAAACTCGGAGTGAGAGATGATGGGCAAGGTTTTCACTTTTAAAGGTCGTTACGCGAAAGAAAAATACAGAAGAGTTAATATTTATAAATGGATGAATCTTGTTTATTCCCATTCTTCATGTACAAAACTTTTTAAAACAAACGCTCGTAATTCATGCTTTTTTATATATAATATTACTTCCAATTTGTACATATAGTATGCTAAAAAACCTCCACAACAACTCACCAACAAAACCCGGACTTTACAGAAAATACTCTTATCAATCTACGTCTCTTCATACCAGGAAGGCAACAAAGCGGTTAATTTGAGTAGCGTCAGCCGCACCGTCAAATGGTGTGATTCGCAATATTTTAACACGACTACGGCGCGACTCGTAGCCACATGAACGTTCGTAGCTGGGCCAGTGCTACGCCGACCGCCGCGTAGGCTACGCGTGCCGTCTCGCAGTGAGGCCGCACGCTGTGCAGTGACTCTGTGCTAGAACGGTGTTCAGTGTGCAAATGTAATAGTTTGTGATGTGTGTGTTGTTCAAATAATTATTATGGAATACAAAGCGCATCCTTTTATGTTTTACTTCGTCCGGTAATTTTTTATTATATTTTTTATTACACACAGAAATGAAAAAAAGATGAAGATAGATTATGGTTGTTACGGAATTATTATAACGCCCATTTAATGAAAATTATAACTTTTATATTGTGTAGTAATAATAAATAATACTTAGTACTTAACGATTTTTTTTAAAATATACGGCAGTTGTAGATTAAAATTTAGTATAAAATTTGGAGAATAGTTTCAAGTTATTTTTTAGAATATTTCATTATTTCTATTTCCGCCCTTTATTGTTTAATATTAAATTTTAATTTTCCTATTTAAGGATAATTTTGTTATAAAATATTCATACACGAGCATCATACTTTTCTTCAAAATATAATACAATCTGTTTTTAACATCAAAGTGATAAGTTACGAAGCACTTTATACAATAATTACAAAAATACGTTTTTATTTATTTATTATGATCGGATTATATGAATAAAAATAATTGTATAATTAACAAAAAAAAAATTAATAAACACCCATTTAAATATGCCTGTTATAATTAAAATATCAAAAATATTTTTGTTATCGTCTAAATGTAGTATAGTGTATACTGCTTTAAATAAGTATTACGTGCATATATGTAGTATACGAAGCGTAAAATTTATATCTCGTAATTGTAAGTCACGTCGATAAACCAGGATAAGTGGCGTTTGAAATACTGACTCCCGTCTTCGTAATAGTTTTCTTTTAAGGCGGCCGTGCGGTTGTTTTTAATTAACACTCGAATGAGTCTTGTTAAATGAGTGCGGTGTGCGCGGCCTAGTGTGGGTTGTTAAAGTTGGCGATCGGGGGTCGATATGACCTGACACGCAACGCTGAAGCAGGCTAGCGTCCAAGACGTTCCCTACAAGTAATATTTGATGTATTACATCGACCTTCCCGATTTTTTTTTCTTCACCTTATTCAGAATTTTCTTTTTAGCTATTTTCTTGTAAGTATATGTTGTTAGGCGTGTTAATGGATTGATGATGTAAGGATTGTGCGAATAAGTAATAAGTTTGGTCGACAATTCAAGGAGGCGTTTGAAACTTTAACGATTGATACCAAAGTACATTTTAAGAGTTTACATTGATACTGTGATATTTATTGTTTACATTTACGCGTTTATGATGAGATGGTTCTGTGGATGATCTGTTCCGAACGGTTTGAAACAATATAGATGTTATATAGAATAGACGTAGTTTTTTTTTTATATAATAAGGAAATAAAAGTATACATTTTAAAAACAGAACGAGTAAATAAAAATTTGTTTGTATTAATTAATTAATATATTATAAGGTTGTTTTTGTGCATAGTGTATTTGGATAGATTATTCTTTGTTATGTTGAGTATCTCAGAAACTATCCATTAAATGTTATTTTAATTATTATTTTTTTTGAGATGGACAATTATATTTTGAAAATGTTTAGTTCCGACTATGTTAATAAGACCCGGGAATTTTAATTGTTGTGGCTGCAGATAGGGTTATAAAAATTTTAATTATACACATATTTGAACAATTTTAAATACAATGCTCTCTTATACTTTAACTTTCGTTTATATTGTTTTCTATGAAATAAAATATCTACATATAATACACTACAAATAATATACTATCGATTTCAATGTTTTAATTAACGATTTTATTTTTTTGTTTATATTAAAAATTGAATAACTTAACAATACAGTAATGAATCTAAGCTTGGGTTTTGTTTGAGTTTTTATAGGTTTGTAGATACATGGCCAATTTAGAAATATAATGGCTATTTCCACGAATGACCTTTAAACAGTGCCCTGGATAGGAGACTCCCCACGTAAGCGGGCCGGGCCTACTCTTTGTACAAAAAATTGTCTACGAAGCACTATTATTTTACAGATTGCTGGTGCAAGTGTATTGTCAATCATGAGTGGTCTTATGGATTTTAATTGCGGTCTTTTGAATTGTACATTGATTTAACAAATAAATATGGTCGTGTTTCGTATGTAACAATGTTAATATTAGTTGTAACTTTTGTTTTTTGTTGAAAATGTTATTACAAAACTTTAGACGTATGTTAATGTTGTAATGAGATAGGTGGTACTATTTGAATTTACATTTGATTTTTGTTTTGTATATTATAACTAATTTAAAAGAGTTAATGCGATCGCGCTGGTTGCAAATTGCAATGCTTTTGCATAGTCCGATTAAAATAATCAGCATAAACGAGATAGTAAGTTGTATAAGGTATTTTTAATTAGTCAAATCATGTTTACTGATAACGTCAGATAATACTACAATATGTACATGTATACTTAATACATATATAAACAAAAGTCTTCAGTATATATTAATTATTCTTAAAGTGAAGTAAGTTGTCCGAATCTAGGCTTGGTAATATAACTTTGTTAAGTTACTTGGTACATTAATCTCTTCTATGTAGAGAGATATAGTAGATGAAAAAATAAGTAATGTTTTGTCGTGATCTCTCCTTCAAACTCACACATGGCTATGTCGTAATTTTTTATGAGAATATTACCGAAATTATCTAGGCGTTCACGTGCCCAACGGTTAGTACAGACCAAACTATGTTTGTGTTGTTGAATGTGTAATATTCTATGATAAAGGTAAACAAGAACGGCTTATCGCACCTTCGAAATAGATTTTCGTTCAGGTTTGCCAACGATACGCGTAGGTTGATGTTTTGCTATAAACGTGATGTGACGCTTAAGTATTTTGTTGAATTTCGTATTATTATTTCATATATTATATTTGTCGATATATTTTTTTATACTAACCCTTTTCTATAAATACCTATATATTTTTTATTTTCAATTTTTTATGTAAATAATGATTTTATTAAGCTAAAATAATTTGCTACCGATGCTGAATTGTGGAGTTTTGACAGAATGATCCTTTGCGGCTCATTTACAATTTTGACGTCGAAACGTAACGCCACAGATGAGCTCTCTACACATGTATATATATGAATTTATCAATCACCATACATTATATATAATAAACCATGCCATAAATCAAACTGTAGACACATTCAGCGCTTCGTCATCATGCTTAATTTTAAATCTTTAATATTGGAAACCCGAGATGAACGGTCTCATATAAACATTATTTTGTAACGCAAGCATCTTCAGTAACACATTTAAATAATTTGTTGCCTCTAATAATTAATTATCTTTTATTTTTTTTACTTAGATGATTATCGTGTACCACATTAATCGGTCGTCTACTCAAAGCCCTAAAGTCTAGATTTAGTCTAGTACATTTACGACGCCGTAAAAGTAAATAAAATTGAGTTGTTGTAACGTTGCGCAAATAAAATGTCTGCCATACGAGTATGAAGTCATCAAAATTTTACACTGTTAGAGCTTGAAATGCGGTCGAACTTGAGATCTGTCTAAGTTTGCTTTGTAAATAACTCAAGTTTTTCAATTTATTCGTCGAATAGTTTCAGAGAAACAATGAGATATTGCCTTCTTTTTCATTTAGCTATAAAAAGTTAGTTGTTGATAGCGGATTGTTTTGTTTTTATTAGATACTGTCGTAAAATTTATCGAAGTAACCGACTGAAACTTAAATATTAAGATATCGATTTCGCTATCTTACTCGATATACTAGATAGTTAATTGAATCTCAAATTTAACAACTGTACATTTCATTTAATTTTGCATTCCAAGTTCTCTGAGAGAGTTTTCTGCTACATTTAGCGCATTGAATTTGATTGTTTCAATGTTCGATTTTTAAACGTAACGGAAACGGACATTTTTGTTCTTGTGTTGTGTATTGTTATTAAAATAAATATACATATAGGATATGTGTTATAATCCAGCTTTTGATATTTATGTAATTTAAATAAAACCCGTCATTCTGGTCTCTGCAGTGTATTTATCTGTGGTAGCATCTGTCTCCGTTCATCAACCGCAGTCTCGCTTAGTAGTATCAGACGGACTGCGGTCACATATTTGTTACGACCGAGAATCAAAGTCGAGATTTGGTGTGTAACAAACGCATCCACACGAATAATTTTGTTTGTTTAAATCGAATAAATAAATTGAATAAAGTATCTGGGCGGTTGTTATATAATTCCTTTCAGAGGAAGGAATAGGTGTAGAGTGTTTGTTTGCATAGGACCTCGACACATCCGCTCGGTCTGCGGGTACCCTCAGTAAACAACAAAACGACTAATTCTTACTCTAAATAAACCTAACACGAGATTTATATGCTGCTTCAAAGTTTTCTTTTATTTTCTTTGTTGGATAATTTCTCTTAATAGCTTCTAGAGAGTGTATCGTTATAGACACGTGCATAGAACTTTTTTTAACGTATTTACTATATCAAATGACACGTGACTAGATTGTTGGGTTTTTTGTAATAAAATATGCGTTGAAGGTATATTTTGCTAATGAAATAATATTGATAGTAACAAATTTCACGTGGGCTTGCATGAAATCACTTTGATATAGTGAATATAAAAAAAAACTAAAATGTGAATAGAAAAAGAACAAAATTAGATAACATTTCAAAAAATATGTATATACTTAAAAATATACATATTAAAATTCACTCGAGCGTTGGCCGAGCTGCGAAAAGAAGTTTCCTTTCAAAATGCAATTTTCCTCTCACCCACCACCTTCGTACTTTTCTACTTCTTACTTCGTTCACTTTATACTTACATAGTTAACGGATGCTATCACAATATTGTATGTGTAACTTACATAATTTAATTTAAAAAATAAACATTAATATACCTCTACGATGTTTACATAAAATGTTAATTTAGCATTGTAACTAATTGTAGTTGTAGACTGGATGAATATTGTTTGCTAATATTAATTAGAAATAAATAAATAAATGATTTTATGTGGATTTTACCATCACGGTTGTGTTTTCGTAGTGAAATCTTTTGTTTTGGTAATACTATTTGGCTTTGTTTGAGTCTTTGTAATATAAATAAAAGCAAGTTTTTAGTCAGGACATTTGAATTTTTAAATGTGTGTGTATAATTTAAACATTATTAAGATTCCGGTTGTCTCAAGTAAAAATAAGTTTTGTCGTTTCGCGCGAGGCGTTAAATTTGAAAATTAATCCCATAACTCGATTTCATGGAGTTGTTAGAAAGTAATTCTGTTAACATATGCGCATATTTTCTCTGTTGGCTGCTCCGTGAGCTTCTCATTGCTTACTTTTGTTGCCTCGCCGGGCTTAAATTTTGAATACATAAATTATTTTAAAATTTGAAATCATTAAACTAGTGTTTGCATTATAGTCATTTGAGATAGATGCTTTTATAAGTACTAATAAATTGTAAAACGTTTTAAATTTATATTTTTCACAGTGAAATCTTTATTTGGATCAGAAATGCTTGTTATAAGTTTGTGAAGGAAGACGTTTGTCGCAAGTACTATTTATTTCTTTAGTCGTTTCTAGCATCAAAAACACGAAGCGAATATATTTTATTATAATCGCTTTACATTTTATTTTCTCTTATTTATGCTGACATAAAATCGTTATGGCATTTTTTGCATAAAAGAAAATATTGTCGAAGGTTGACTGGTACAGAAAGATAATATAAACGATAAAACATAAAATAAATGTACATATACATAACAAAGGATTCGGTTATAGTTCTGCAAAATTGTATATAAAACCAAATTATTTAAATCTAATTAATTACTTTATATTCGTATTTCATCGTCGATTCCTGTCACCGTGGCCCAATCATTTGTTTTTAATTAACCTACACAATAACCGACACTTGGAGTTCATTTGTGTGTTAACAAACGTTGAGAGTTTTTGTTGAGAATTCTAGTATATATTGAAATGAGTGGAATAGTCGTGACTTTGGTTCAGTTTTAGAAAAGCCCTATAGTGTGTCCATGTATTTTATCAAATTCATAGTGTAGTCGGCATATTATATTTTAATATATAAAATGGCTAACCTAATGATAATAATAAAAAACAGAATAAAGTATAATATATCCATAATTCTTAGTAACATTTTGTTAAGTTACTTTTCGAAGACAAATGTACACCGATATTGTAAAATACGAAATGACATTATAAGAAGTACAAAATCGTTGAACGCGCGGAGCAAATTGAAAACAGGCGACTCTGGCTCGTTATGGAGCCGACTAGACGATTTATCTTCATTCGGCCTTTCAATAGAATTGCTGGCGACATTTTCCGCAACTCAAACGGTGGAACTACTTATTATTTCGAGCAGTTCAGGCTTAACGATTTGGCTTCGTAGCGAGCGCACCTGTCTTTACTTCCAGTTTAACCGGCCCGTCTCACCACGTCCTTGTGGACTCGCACAAGCGACAGACGCGAATGGTTTCCCTTTCATTAAACGTTGTTATCCTGTTTGAATAATTAAACGAGACAATTCCAGGGACTCCATCTCACCTTGAAATATGAATGCTTTGAGTAATATCACGTAATGAGTCGCGTTTACGGATTGTATACATGTAATATAATAAGTGCGGTGATGAATCTGTATCATTATAGATGAGTTTCTTAGAGCAAGATGAGTAATGCGTTAAAACCTGCGACTTTAACTAATTAGAAAGTTAGCGTCAAAACTTGGTTCGCAAGTCAGGATTTAGACCACGGTTATATGAATAGTTGAGAAGTTTAAAACTTTGATTTGGAAGCAGTACGTCGCGAGAGCAGCATGGTCGATTATATATGTTATTTATTTACAATAATATTCCCTAAATGTGTATGTATCGTTGTTGAATCATCTTATGTATGTAATCTTTTGTAAACTAGTATACGGTTGCGTAAATCCATTTAATTAACCAACACACCTATTATCTTAATGGAATTATACATCCTGCGTCAAGCAGCTATCAGATGAGCGTGGGCTCCCACGGGATGAACTGACAATTAGGATAATGCAAGACTAGAGACAATAGCGGCTCGTACCTGGGTGAAAAATGTCCCCTTTGTGGGCGGCCGCTTTGTGCCACCAGAGGGAAGCTTTGTCCCCCGTTCTGTGTCGCCGTTTGTCGCGGATCGTAGCGCGTGACTCGGTTGAGAAATCGCGCCGTGGTTTGAAAAGGGCCGCACTCACCCATTTGAAAGACTAAACGGACTGCGGCCGGCGGGATTAACGAGATTTGGAGTGCTATTTATATTCCTCATTGTTTCTCATACTTGTATTATCATATCTGCTGCGATCGGAAGCAAGCGTGTGCCGCTTTGTTTTCAATGCTTCATCTGAAATATATTTTAAGGGTGAATGGGCCCATTATATTATTGTTCTGGATCCTAATCTAGTTAAATGTCATCACATTGTAATTAGTAGTCTAAAATCGGTACAACATAAACATGGCAGCTCACATAATCTGTTCGGTATACACATAAATTTTGCGGAGTGCTCCGAGAGGTCTGTGTACAGAGGCTAATTGATTTTGGTTTGCACTGGCCCCTCCCTGTCGGTAAGGAGTCGGCGATAATGGCCTGATTGCCCTTCCGACGAATAATTAACACCAAATTAGCGAGGGACGTGCCGTCCGCGTTTACGCCACTTTTATCCTGAAGAGCAAATTAAATATGGATTTCGATGTAAAAGATCTTAAAAAGTCATCTAATGTTCTATACTCGTGTATGATGTTGCAAGGAAGGAAGGGAATGCGCTGTAATGCTGACAATGTCTTTGCAGCAGACGCAATTTTACAGCCACAATCGAGATTTTATGTTGAAAAATCTACAATTTCGTTCACAACTAAAGCGGGAACATCATTTGGGATTGGCTTAGCTCACTTTAAAACGTTTCCTGCACTCCGTTATGCTTCGCTCTATTCGGTAGCGTGTTAGTAAGTAGTTGGCGTTGCTCTTCCGTAGCGATATCTGCTCTATTATGTCTTGGCGTAATTATTCCGACGCGTCTAGACAACTTGGAAGTGAATAACTTTGACACGTACACGACTGTGGTACGTTATATAACGTATGGATTTTGCATATTTTTGTCAATGAATTTAATTTTAGTTTTGTTAAGATTGTCATGAATCGCATAGTGTTAAATTGAATAAATAGACGTATCTTGTGATATTTGTCGGTTAGTTACCAAGTTCGTGTTGCGGACGTCCGGCGCGACGGCCAGGGGCGCTTGCGGCTGGTGACGCGCACAGAAGCAATAATTCAATATTTCCACAGCGATTGCAGATCGTTCGTGAGGCGGATACAAAAGCATCGGCTCTGTTCTGTTTTAACTTCATCAAAATATATGGTCCGCCGGAGGCAATAGCTCTCAGTTTCCAACCCCTCTCGAGTAACTCATACTTACCTTTTATGATTTATTTTGCCACCTACTCTTTGTTGTTTGGGAAATGTCTTCGAGATACTGATCGTAATGTACAGAAATACTACATATAAATTTTTATATAGGAAATTTAAAAAAATCTCTTTTATTCGGTCACTGTATTTAAACTTACACAAAAGTTTATTTTATAATCCCTTTTATGTTTCACAAATTGCAAAATCAAACACAAGGAATATAATATTTCTATCTTCTTTCGGTATTCGAGTCAACCCTTCATTAACGTTGTGGGTCTCTTTCACTAGCGAACTGAATGGCGCTTCTTGAGACGGATCTAATTTGTTTCTTTTCAGATATGAAGTCAGCTTTTTTGTGTTTGATTGCAATCCTACTAATTTTGCGCCTCGAACACTATTCAGAAGCAATTCCTTCGCAATTCCGTATTGTATTAACATTTCAAAAGAACTGCTTATTCGGAAGTATGTCACAAAACTAAAGCCACATTACCCCTTAACAACACACCCACAAAAACATAATCGTTGAATATTCATATTAGCTTCGGTTATTATTTTTAATGAACTTAAACATAAATATAATATACCGGATTTGCCTTTGTTATGTGTAAAAGACAGTTACTGCGAAGCTTATTAAAAAGGCTAAGCTGCTTTATTATTTCACAATTTCGTGTGTGAAGCCCTACGCCATCACGCTACTCGCTGTTGGGCGAAACCACTGTTAATGTAACGGCTTTTGTTGGTGAAAATGCGTTTAATGTGTTTTACTCTTTACTTAAATTGGAATTAAGAAGTTGTGGTCGTTCATAGCGACGGCAATATTCATTTTGTATAAAACAAAAATTACCAGCGCAATTTTGGATTAAATTTTCATATCCGTGAAATATTAAGATTTTTGGCGAACCACGTTTAGGTGCCATACTATATTAATATAAAGAATAAAAATGTAATGCAAAAATAGTTGTACTACAAACGAATAGGATGGTCTGAATGGAAGGAAATTCTACGTGCAATATTGCAAAACAAGCTTGAACAGAAGCTATTTATAAAAAACTTTCAGATACGAGTAACTTTACTGCAAGGTTTTTATAAACACTGATCGATTGAATCGCAGCGGTAGTAATTTAAAATTTAAAGAGAACATTTTTTATCTCCTTTCTTACTGGCATCTTATTTACAAGTAATAAATGAAGCCTCATGTTCACTATTACGTTTAACAGAGCTTATTATTTATTTTACATAAGTAGGTATATATTGAGCGTTTAAATTTTGATCGCTTTTTTTTTGTTTTTATATGTTTTTTTAATGTTTGGCTTTATGCGATGAGATCCCAACCACGATGGCTGCAAATGAACGAAATGTAGATTAAATTAATCTAAATTAACCTGATAGCAAAACGTATAAAGTATTTTAAATATATCTTTCACTTAAAAATTTTTTAAGCGAAAATTTATCTCAGAGTGACCTAATATTTAGGTAAATATATTGCTGCTCCGCTCTATGTCAGCCATTAGACTATGCAAAGCTTTTAGGCAAGAACGTTTAACTGAGAGGATAGCTTACCGAGGTCGGTTTGGCCACTACAGGTTATAACCTTGTGTCTCTAATATACTGAAAAGCAACCAATTTCACTTAAGTGCAATAATTAGATGTAACGATTTATTTTATGGAAGCAGTGTGTCACGCGCTAAATTTAAAATGTCTTTCAAACTATCAACAACATGTTTTCTATTATGTATACTTGTTTATTATAATTCATTGTAAATATTAAAATTGTGTCATTCTCCTTCAAAATATAAAAAAAACGGTTCGTTTACTTATTTCAGCACATTGTTCGTTATGGAAGGAGGTGATTTTTCTCGTCACGATCCAGAGAAATCCATTACGAAAATGAATAAACAGGGCCGTTGTAATTTTATTTTTCTTAAAGTCAAGGGTCCTCCATTCATTTCCGAGCGGGAATTCCAGGGATACCGGGAAAGTCACTTATCGCAATTTCTCAAGGCGATCGAACACCCGTCAACCGAGATGCCGTTATATTTTTAAAATGGGGTCACAAAAATAAATTAAACAAACTACTTGCTTAATATCCTCATACAAAGTAAATAATAAATCTAGCATATCAGCATTTTAAGGTCTCTATTTCTCTCTCTCTCTCTCTCTCTCTCGCATACTTTCTCTCTCTGTTGGAGACGCCAATAAGAGAGGACAAAGCAAACCAAAATCAATTAGTCTCCACACACAAACATTGACCTGTCATGCACACGATTTATGCGTACGCCTAATTGATTACATATACCTATATACAAAATAAGGTAATGAATACAAGAAAATAAATACAGGAAAAAATGTGCGATTTTATTCCGATTACACCGGTAATAAAATCAAAAGAAATTCGATTGAATGGTGAACGCGAACAAAACAAACGTAGAGATCGATCGGTGTTGTACAAAAAGAAGGAATAATCGTGTGAGGCGACACAAAACTAATATGGAGGAAAAAAGCCGATCAGTGGCGGGTTCTCGGCAAATTGAACGCGAGGGTCGAGTGGGAAGGATTGCTTACATTATTCTTTTGAGGTCCGCTGGCACCCGTTCTGGCGACTCCGTGTTTGCTCGAGGCCTATTGTGAGAGCGCGCCGCTGACGTCTCAATACCTGATAGTGTCCGGACCCTTTGTTATCGAATTCTCGTCGCACACATGAATACGTTATACCACCGCACTGGCCGATAAGAAGATTTGTCTTTTTATGCTAACCTCTTACCTGAACCAATATTTACTTACTATGTTACTTTTTATACTCTGTTCCGATACAAGATTACTTGTGAACTTGATATAACTCCATAAATCCAAATAGAAACCAAACGTGTCTGTTGGCAACTTGTTTATCTTTTCACGGTCGTAATTAACAAAATTTCTCGAGAAAGGGTAGACGCGGCCACGGATATTCTGGACTAAGGAATTTTTCCAAAGAGCCGCTAAGTCCTGCTCTGATATTCATTAGCGGCGTGACAGGCAAGAAATACTACCTAATTATTCATTGAGGCCGTAGCTAAATCGCCATCCTGCTTGGCTTTTAATGGAGAAGAAAATAAAAAAGTTTTAAACATAACAAGTGAGGCGTGTCGAGCCCCATAAGTTATTCATGGACAGCTGAAAAAATACTCAAAGAGCGATTCGCCAGTTCGGAGGAAATTACTAGGTAAAATGCAAAACAGACGTGGCCAACATATTTAAGTAGAATGAGAACCTTTACAATCGCAGGAAATAACATATTCCTTTTATTTCTACGTCTATGTTATGTCTACATATACCAAAATCTGCTTTAATAACTACCATAAGAGTTTTAATCGTTTTATACATTATATGCATAGATGAAGATAAAAATGAAATATTAAGTATGTCCGAGAGATAAATGCGAGCGGCGTACCAGTAGGATAAGCTTCGGGCATTATATAAATCGACGCACGCCCCACAAATGTAGCTGGCTTCATTATTGTACCTCTTCTATTAATAACATAACATTTTTGTTGTTCTTGGTAGCGTCACTAGTCACACTGATCGATGCTACGGTTACATTAACGAAAATGCAACATGCAATTCAAATATATGGAAATGCCATGAACTTAAACTATACCTCGAATATTTGTCTTCGTTGTCATTTTATCCATTGTTCAATTGTTCGGGTAAATTCACTATGTCTTGTTAGTGTATTACTATATCATAAACTATTTCGTAAATCGGGTTACTTAGTATTGGATGCGTTCCTGTTTCTACATGTGTGCAAGTTCCGAGTAAAGCGGTTAGCGTTCCCAGTTAAACCCCCATGCGGGTGTAACGCACACAATTCCTCGTAATGAATAATTCTGCGGTACATCACGCGCGTATCGACACAACATTGACATTATCTTCTGGTTAGGCCGACGTGCGAGCAGATTTATTACCGCTATGATTTAAGATATGCACCACGTCTAAGTCTAATCTTGTATCTATTTATTTACATAGACAATTAACAGATATAGGTAGATTATGAACTTAGATTGAGATTGCTAAAAATTTTATGTATGTGTATACATTGACAAATTATTATTTTGACATAGTTTTACTATCATCGTTATGAAACGGGATGATCAATGCGAATTAGAATGCACTAGTTACTGTTAAACAAAGTTCACAGTACATCCCAATATGAACCAAGCGCGATACAATGATTTATAGTCCCGACGTAGATTTAGTGTGAGAAACGCGAACCCAACTATATTGGCAACTCCTTCATTCTCCTGCTGGCTTGATTGATGCAGGACTGATTTAAATATATATTTTATCTCGACATTCGTTTCCCTCGAAGGGCCCAGCGTGTGCTGAAAATGCGAAAATGGTAAATTGGAACTTCTAAGAAATATGATAGTCGGTTTATTGAATTTATTCGTCATTTTTATATAGAGGGGCAGCGATTTTTGTTTTAATATTGAAAAATGAGCATTTTTCTTTATCTTGCTCAGATTACGAGCGTGGGTGCTTTATTTATTTTTTAAGATTAAATTTTTATAACTTCTCAAGTTAGCTGGAGGTATCGTAAACGAGAGTAACAACCTTTACGTATACTTGATAAACTTACATTACGTTTAATAAGCTGCTTTTGTGATTTAATTTCTTTTGTCTTGTCGTTGATATAAGTTTTAATACAGTTAGTTTTTATTATGTAATAATAGTAAGTGATATACTGCTGCATACAAATGTGGGTAATTCCTGCACTCGTTTACTTAACTATGAAATATGTCTTCCGTTTATACAAAAGCACGTGTCCTTTAATATAATTCAATGCAAAGATAAGGAATGCATATATGTACAATGAATATTTACATGAACTTATGAATATTGTAAAGAGAATTCTTTTGTGGTTATCCGTGTAATTTTGCTTTGAACAATAGCACGTTAAGTTGTTTTTTTTTTTTGGTATTGTTTATTTTTCAAACACGTAAATACTACTACTTTTTATAAAGGCTTGTATTTGAAAACAAAGACTTTTTAACAGAACGAATCACGTAGCGCGTTGTTAGGGAATCAATGAAAAAGGCAGTGCACAACTGAAGGCTAATGTACAAAGTTAGACATTCTATTGCAGTGGCACCAAAACAATTCTCGGACACAGTCAACAATGTCCACTTAAAAATAGTTTTAAAAAGAGCGTCTATTTGGCACCAACGTACAGATTCAGCGAGGCGTCCGATAATTGATATTTGCCATTTGAATTCCGCCAATGTTTGGGGTTGTTGTGAGCGTTCAGAAAGGAGCGCTCTAGGTCGAACGACTCACAAAGGTTACGGCAAGAAATCACCATTGCGGTTGCCTTAAACTATGTGTCTACATCATGTAAAATGTCTTACGCGTCCTTACTTACCTTACTCTTATTACATTCTTTGAGTTTTGTTTTTATTGTTGAACGAGTGCGATAAGTTTTTTGATCATAAATATTTAAGTGAAAATAAACTTATCTCGTCCCCATTATTTTCGCACACTAAACTACAATACGGTTTGCATTATTTAGTTGAATGGTCAAAGGCCGAATCGGCGTATGTACTACTACTGTATACGAGCACAGTCCGCCGACAGAGGCGCCTACTCGATTCAACGATATTTTACCAGAATACAAACTTTACTTAATATACGCGAATGTGGCTGTTAGAATTCAACGTTCGGACTTTTCTACAGTTAATGGACTCAATGTAGACATTGGGCATGCGCTGAATTTTTAAATTTAACTTCTAGATATTATACCATTTGTTACCGAATTTTATTTTGATAAAAAGTATTAAGATAATAAATAGTTCTTGATTTTTATACGAAGTCCAAACGCTAGCCGACTAATTTTATTTCAGTCTAATGGAAGTGCATTAAGAGATTACTGCGGCATCAATACGTGCGCCATATTACAAAGTAGCAATATCTTATAAATTTATAAGTTCATGTTCTAAATTTAAAAAAACCGCATCTATGATATATATAAAATTTCATAACAAGATTTAGTTAAAACAGAACAGAAGAGTTGTGAATAAGCGACATGATTTCTTTGAATTGAAATAAATAAAGAAAAAAAGCACACTCGTACAGAGCTCAATGTTTCAAGTGCACGATTTTAGTACTTCCATCCTGTCTCTATGTCATACTACACAATTTTATTTCGTAGAGTGCATGTTACCCGAATTTATACGGATTTTGTACGACGTAAATGTTGTTAACCAAATTTGTCAACTCTTTACAAAGTTTCAATTTTTATCTTTAGTTTGTTTCATTGACTTATTAACTATAGTTCTATTTTTAAATGCTTATTAGATATATTCACTTGGGAAATTGCTACTTGACCTAGTGTACAACAAAAATATAAAACAATGCTCGGGTCACATTAATAGCAGATTTATCGGGATCCGTTTCGTTGTGCGGCGTCGCACCTGTCCGGTCTCTCGTGTAACATTACTCCCACCCCAGAGAGTATCTTTAAATGTTCTAATTTACTCATTGTGCTTTAAATTGTTTGTTTTACATTACATCCTTGTATCTTATAAATAACTCATTTGTACAGCAAGTTTCTTTTTTTTTTGTGTAAATTTTAAATTAACATCGACTTCAAAGGATGCTATATTTAAGCCTTTATTAATGTAATATTATTTATAATGGTTCATTCTTTGTAGTTCCCCGTAGTACTGAAGGCTTTTAAAATCTTGAATAATTAATTCTATTATTATGAACTCCCAATTTGGATAAATCAAATCTGTTCTCTGAGCGGACCGAGTTAATTTCTTCTCTTTAATTCATTCCTTTTAAAATATTCTTTGGCTTAAAACACGTTTAGGCTTCGTCGGTGACTCTTAATTAAATTTAGCTGAAGTTTGTTCGTGGGTGACGACTTCAGAGTTTACAGGGCAACTGCAATATTTCTTATAAAACTTTCATTCACGTTTATCTGTTTATTTAAATTAATTTTCTTGACATTTATGACTTTCATAATTCATTTTAATTTTTATTCGGTTATTCTTAACTTTAGGTCTACTTGACTGACAAAGTATATTATTAAAATTAAGATTCAGGTCACACTGAATAGCTCGTATTTGCAAGAACAACTTCAGCCCTAACCCGAGAAAATTCCAAGTTCATAACATTTACAAGGCTTTCTTATTCTGACCATTATTCTTCATACTACAGTCCTCCCCAGGGTTTTTAACGGCCGTGTGTTTAATGTCTACCGCCAAATCTCGAGGTCTGCCCATAAAACACTGACTTTGTATAGCGTACTGTTTTGTTTCGAATCTACCAAGCGAGGAGAAAGTTTTATTAGAATAAACAACTTGTGTGTGCATGTGTGCGTTCGCTATTGTCGAAATTCGTTTGATACTAACTTTAATTTTGAATAGGTTTTTATTTACAATGTATTTGGGTAATATGTTTCGTTTATGCTGTTTTTAGTGTTGATTCTTAGTAAAGCTCCATTTCTAAGATAAAATCTCTTAAGAACATATACAATTGTTTACTTTGTTTAATATGTCTCAAAGAAACTTATTTTGGAGCAGACGATACCTCGAATACCTCCTGTACGAGGAAGTTCTTAGTCGATTTATTGTATCAGTGCCTAGCTCTATGTACTCGGTACTAGATCACTATGTTTTGGCTTTATTGTTATTTCTAAGTCAACACGGGACTTGGAACATTAAAAGTTTTATAATTTTTTATCGTTGTATTGTTTTGTCTTGTTCGTAAATTTAATTTTTTAAACAATTTCACATTTCGGTTCGCCCTTGTGAGCGTTTATTTACAAAGTAACGTACGTACGGATTGCAAATAAAAATTATATTTGTTCGAGCAAACGATTTGGACTATTATTTAATTTGGCATTCAGAACATGGAATGCTACCTCTGTGTGGCTAAGCCATTGTAACTGGTGGTCGACATTACATTCAAACTTGTCGGTAGCCTAAATGCTTCAACGCACCACCAAAGGCATTTCATAGTCTTCGTGGGCGCCAAAACCTCGTTTGCAGTTGCACAAAAGTTCCAACGCCGAGTGAACAAAGTTTTTAGTGCAACTTTTAATACGGTTTCCTATCCTCTGCCTCTATTCTGTTTGTGTTAAAGAGTTCTGGAGAATTATGATGCAGAGGCGTATGTGTGCTACTCGCGCTCAAATTTGGCTCCTTTCCAAAATTTGCAGAAATTCTAGAAGTGTTATTGCTTTATGCTGGAGGTAATGAGCACCTGGAGGCTGTGCGATAGGAATTTAATTTGTTATTTATTGCCAAAGCGTTTTCGAAGCGTAGAGGGCTTAAAGAGTGTGCAAGTAATTTTAAAACTATTTTACAATCTTACAATGTTACGTATCTATGTAATGATGTTTCATAACTGAGCTCAGTTATTGGATGTATATAATAAGTGTTTACCACGTAAGGAGTATCGACAAACACGTATGCTCGTAGTAAATCAGCTGAGCACTTTATAGTTCAGACACGTATTTGCAATCTATACTAAGTCATGATTTATGCTTTACCAAAATTAGACTGTCCGTACACTATCATAATTTGGCGAATAACGTCTAATTCGAAGTCAAAACTATAGCAAGTTTGCGCTATTAATTATGAAAGTTTCGTATTGGGAAGTCCCCGAGGCGAATACCGTGCGTTCACTACGTACGATACAAACTCGTATGTTTAATAAAGTTCACACAAATGATACGCCACAATCTCTATTTATAGGTACTCCATTATTCTCTTTTCTATAGTTTACGTATCGTCTCGAAAAGGTTCAACAAATATTCTTTTGTTTACATACAGAATATCCACGACCGCGACCGAATACGAACGTCCCGTAAGTGCGTTTGTTCGACAAAAGCCTCTGTCATATAAGTACGGATTCCTTTCAGTGAATGTTACGACGAAATGTTGAACATGGAGTTACAAGTTACACATGCCGCGACGACATGCTAAATAACAAAACACGTTTAAGCCGTGAAACTTGTGACGCGGCGTTTAGTTAAGCCTATGGTCTCTATTTGGTATCATGAGTGGATTTTCACTTGTTTAAACACTTGAACGGTTCCGGGAAGAGGTTTGCATGTGAATGCGTCTCGCGGCAAACTCACTCATTACAATGACAAAAGCGGCCGCGACAATGCCAGCGCCTTCCGACTTAATTCATCATTGTGCCGGAGATTAACATGCGCGCCCATTCAGACAACTTAGCTCGTTAACGTCGAATTTACATCAACATCGTCCCGAGATGGAATAGATAAATTATTCCGGAATTAATTTAGTTCCCCACTCGCCGGTCAGCTCGTCCGGCTGGCGATCCATTAAAGTTTGAATAATAGTTTGTATGCATAATTATATAGCCGATCTATTGTAGGTGTACAATTTATAACAATTAATCAGTTAAAGGTCGTTGTTTTGTTGGCGAATTCCATTAAAATTATTCTGATGAATATTTAGGAAGGCAATGTTTTGTTTCCATTTTCATTTTTGTGTGCGCTCTCTAGCGTTATGTTTTTCTTTTATTGATTCGCTGATGAGTGTTTCGTATCTCGTATAAAATAAATAAATCAACCAAATAAACGAATTAAATGTGAATGACAAAGAGTAGGGCATTATAATGGTCATTTCGATAGCAATTTCAAGCTAACGACTCGCCTCAGAGATGGTGCGTTCAATACCCAACTCGGTCGTTAATATAAATTGAATCGGACTTGATGCATTAATTTCCTGTTCGCAGAACGCGCTGGTTAAGTGGCCGATAAATAAAAACTGACTGCAATAACAAATACGATTGAAATACTATGAGAATTCAATATCCGCCTTTAGAGAGTCGTTAGAGCCGATCACAATACTAGATTCACAAGCTGTGCTTATTCCATACTGCTGATTAGAGAAATAAAATATTGTTAAACCAAACAACTAACTTATGAGTATCATTGTTTAGAGTACGGATTCCTTCAAATCCTTTCGAAGTTATTTGGAGTGGTTAACTGCGAATGTTACCCCCGAGTAATGAAGAGGGGTTCAAATGAAAACATCTGTATGTAATACTTCCTAAATTCTTGATAACTTAATTAATTTGTATGCGGTAAACATTCGGCGTGTATTCGTGTTAGAATTTAAATTAGTTATTTTAAATCAATTATATTTTAAATGTCATTTTAACAGTGTCGATAATGACAATTTTGAGGTTTTAATGGTTCTTTTAAAAATGATCAACAAAATTATGTTTGGCATATATTTTCAGTTTCAACTTATAAAAAAATATATGCATGAGCATTAAGCAGCATAGCCCTCCTTTAAAACTAATTTCTACTTAAATGCGGTATTCAAGGAAGAGCTAGATTTACGTACGCAAAAATTAATCATGACAAAACTTCATCTTCAAGTTGAACGGTCTGAATGTTATAACTTTGGCCAGCGAGTGTAAAATTATACTTTTGTATATGTATTTTAATAAAAAAGAAACCAGTTAAAAGCAGCTTCTTTTAGATTTAATTTAAAAAGTGCATAGACGGCGCCCGTTTGAATAAAGCTCGAATGCGACAGCTTCATTGTGTTGAGAATTTTAATATTGAATAACAACTTTAACTCACTGTTTTTATTATTTTCGTATGGCGTAGTCGATGGGGATTGCCGATACAGCAACATCGAGCACCAGTTGTTCGCGTGCCGATGCCACAACTAAATTATACCATTCGTGAATCAACCGTTTATTCTGCAGTACAATCACGCTGCGTCATCGAATCCTCGCGACTATAACATTGGATACGGTCAAACACGAGTGCGATGAATAGAGAAGTCGAAAGTCAGTTGTTTTGGAAATTGAAAGGAAATTGTAGTGCGATTGTTTTATATTGTTTTTCAAAAAAGGTTTGGCAGGGGTTACACGCGAACATTATTTAACTCGTTTAAAAAACTTTATGTGCTTTCTATTGATTGTCCTAATCGCAACGCTGATAAAGTCTTTTAAATTACTTAATTGTTTGTAAAGCTTTTAGTGTACTTAGATTAAACTAAAATGCGTAATAGAGTTTTCTAGAATCTTAAAAATGGATTTGAATACACAATATTTCTTCCGACAAAGTTTATACTATACAAGTATATTATATTATGCATTTTCCTTCATATTAGTTTGTTTACATTCTCTATACACCAAACTGAATAAATGATTTAAATTTTAACACACAATGGACTGACTAATTTTCAATATTCAAAATCATTCATCAGCAATTGTATTAAATATACATTCATACTCAGTGTAATTGTGTGTGCTTAGATTACGTTGTGAATGTAATTATTTGAGTAGGTCTTTTTTTTTTTAAATTAAAATTAATAAGTTATTTTATTGTAAGACGGTTTGTGAGTATAAGCGTATATATATACCTACAACCGATTGTTGTATTGCGTGCTGATCGGATCATCAACGTCGTCGCCTTCGTAGTACTGGATAGAAGGCGTTTTATTATTGTTCAAAAATCGTGGTAAGATTTCGATTAAAATGATTAAAAATATATTGGGATAGTAAGCCGCAAAAGTCATCCTTGCAAATTACCTAATTAAATTAGTTCGGGTTGGATTGCAATTATAACTTGTTAATGTTTATATATTTTTGACTATTGTGTTGTTATTTTTATAACATGAATTAATTTTATGATTATAGATATCACTAAACTCTTAAATATCCGATGTATGTACATACAATGTTAAATTGACATAAAAATAAAATTGAAAACCTATTTTTAGAAATAAAATTATTTATATAAAATGTTATTCCAACTCCACTGTTAGGATTTAAAAATATACGTCAATTTTTCATCTCGGAGATAAACGTTGTCGGGAAATCCATCTAGTTTTCTGGAGTCGAGCAGACAGGAAGATTCCGAGTGAGGGTCTCGACTCGAATGTAATAACCATCGATCATCCCGCCTCCATTTCGACGGGGAAACGTTTAATCACGCTTCAATCTTAATTAACTCCCTAACGATCTTATTTGCGAAGTCGCCTATGTCGACATGGGGCACGACGAGCTTTAAATATTTCTAAAATTAAATAATTCTTAAATAATTTTTAATTGCTTTTCATTACGCGGTGACATAATTTGGGACGTTTTTGTCCATACTACGTTTTCTTTATAGTAACTTGATATATGCCCTAACTCTTTCTGGTGTTAAGCTAGAATGCAGTCGTTAAGAGAAGGTAATTGTTACCACAGGCAGATACCTGCACGCATCTGACCTAACATTTTAAAATTGAATTCACTCTAAAATGAACTATGCAGATAGTTTTGTCAGATATCAGCGGGCACACCTGTCCCCTCTTATTGAAGTTATAACTTGTGCAAACTACCGCATCGGGCGCACTGTCCACAGACCTGAGGTCACGTAGACGGGACTCCGAGATGAGTTCATAACTAATTTAAATTCTCTCTCCGGCTGTTTTGATTTTTGCTATTAGTTGGCAGACTTTAAACTCTGTATATATGTTTGTGCCTCTATTTATGTTCCTTGTTGCTTACTGTAAGGGCATTTAAATGAACATGTTATTTCATTTAATTTGTAGCAAAGTTGGTGCAATGTGATAAACTACATTAATGTATGGCGTGAACGAATAATCCAAAATGTTCAATTCTATCAATTCAAACCCTTCGAAGCAAATATCTCGCTACTTTGGCCTTCTCGGAAAATTGAATTGGCAAGGACACCGACAATTTGAAACTATTCTCCAAGATAGTTGTTACTTAGGTTGGACGCTCGCTACCTACTACTTTTCTGTTATTAAATTCACTCGTGCTGTGAGGAATAGCGGTCACGATGCGCTTTGTATTCTTGACCCACTCGCATTGGGGGTTTGTTGCTCTACTTCATGACTTGCAATAATGCTGTTCATTGTTATCCGATAGTCATGACGTGGTGTAACAATATTAATTTTAAATTTCAGGTGCGGTCGCACATATTTTTTAACAACAAGAAACATTAAAAAATGCATTTGATCGCGAAACATGCCAATGTTGTCGCAGTGAGACGAACGTTTAAGTGTAGTGAGACAGTGGCAAGCAGATACAGTTGAGAGCAACTTCATAGTGCTACGTAACAATGGAATATGGATGAATGTCGCCAAACGGGACTTCGACAAAACTGTGTGCTTCCTACAATGCGCTCTCGTTCCCCTATTAAAATCTGCACGCGCGCGAATATAACTTAACTGAAACCAACCTCGTTCTTTAGTATTGTTATTAGTAAATCCTAGTCGTGTTAACGTCGTTTGTAAATATTTATTAAAATATATAGGACTTTGTCTAATTAAGAGCAATTTTATCAACGATGCGGTTGTCGAATTTTTTATATTAAATTAATTATTGTATATTGTAATTTTGTTAGGCTAAATTTCTATCTCAATTTTATCTCTCATCGTTAAGTGGCAAAACTCGGTTGTGATGTGTATAGTGTTTAAGAGTATTAATAAATTTGTCGATTATTAATTAGTATATAAAATATTGGGTTAAGATAAGTTGTATGGGGTGTATGGGTATGCCCGGTTGTCTTGGGCGTGTTGATGAGCTGGGTGTGAGGCGGCGGTGATGCCGGCATCGTGGAGTGCGCAGAGCTGTCACGTGGTTGTTTTTACCGGCGCAGGCGCGGGCGCACGAGACACGGGCGCGGGCGCAGGGCGCCGGGAAGATGCGAGAGCGGCGTCGCGCGCTCCACTGCACCGCAGCCGCATTGCTTGCCATCATGTTCCTCATCAACTGCCAAGTCGACGCTGCCAGTAAGTCAAATTCTTATTTTTTACTAAACAATCTGACACAATGATCATCATTATGAAATTATTATTATGAAGTGTCAGGTTGTTTCAAGCATGGTAGGTTAAGAAGTTAGTATTAATGAGATTTTGTAAAAACGTATTGATCGCATAAACCATTGAAATACATTGACAGAATGTAATAATATTGACCTACTAAGTCAATAACTATATATGATTAATACAATATCCCTTCTTAAGTGTCGTATGCAAAAATGTCAACCGAGACGGTTGTTTCAAGCAATGTATAATTACGACAAATTACAATTCAAAGAAATGGATATTTTTATTCTTACCTGTAATTACTTGTTTCAAGGTCCCTTGGGGGTTTACTTCATAATTTATTTGTAACTCTTTAATAAGAAACCGAACAGAGAAATACTTAAAGAAGTTTTTTGTTTGTTTAAATACGTTATTATTTATTATATGGTTGCTATATGCTTACAAAAGTTTGATCAGAATTAATGTTTATTAATTTTGCAGTACATGTGTTGTTGGTATGTGTTGTATGAATTATAGGCCGTTAAGTTTAATGCTAAAACTAAAACTTTAACTGCTAGTCCATAACCTAATGCTAATAAATGTTTATTACTATTTTAGCTTGTACAACGACGTTCACTGGATATTTTCTAGTTAAAGTAAACCATTTTTTATGAAAAAATAATTTTAAACTCAAAAAGAAATGCTTTTTATATTGCTACATTTTAAATAATAATTCAGTTCAGATCGTAAAAAAGATTTATGCTGATAGACACATTTAAAATACGCCTTTTGATAAACTCTAGGCATCGCAATAGATTTTCAGCCGCGGTAAGCTCGAGGGGCTTCGAACGTACACTTATTGTTGTTTTACTTCTTAAATTGTTTTAATGTCCGCATTAGGGCCACGCGGTGCACGGCAATTTACATAACATAGAAGGCAGCGGGAGCGGCTGCGTGAGCGATAAACCCGGCACGTCGATCTTATTGCCACAATTAATGAAGCTACGAACCCTCGAAATCATCAACACATGGGGCATCAGCACTGGTATATTGTTTCAACCATATTTTGATTACATTATGCCAAGCAATGCCGAATTGTAATTTGAAACGTTTCAAATGAACGCATACATATTTTTTTTTGTCAGTTAAGTCTAAATAGTATGTCGTAATAATAATTATAAATTTATGTAACTGGTAGCTTCGGAAATGTTTTCATTCAAAGTAATATCAAAGAGAAACACAAGTTGATATTTTCTTTATAGTCCTTTTATTATACACGACCCGAAAAAAATTTACCCACACTCCATGCTACGGTGTTGATTTGCATTTTAATACCACCGAGGGGATTACGAAACGAAGCTGTCATATCTCGCGGAAGTGATCGGATGTAAACGAGATATAACGCGGTGAGGGAATCGAAAGAAAAGACAATCGTCGCTGACAGTTCGGGGTCGACAGTCGTTTCGCTCGTCGCGCCGCTCATCGCCAAGTCGTCATTGACGTAGATAGATTAGCATTTAGATTATGTTCTCCGTTTGCGAGTGGTGTCGGTTACGGAGACACGTGGCATCCTCGCCCGCTGTAAGGGCGTGATTTGTTTCAGCAGGCTCCTCTTTCTCCGCGTTAGCACAAATAGATGGCTTATCTCTCACGTCACCCGTTGATGTTTGCAAATGTTTTGTTTGTTGATGCATCACTCTTCCTTTTCCAATTTTGTTTCGGATACTTTTTTCTGATGTAGTTTTTTTTTTTTATTATAAATATATAAAACTTCTCAACTTGCTTATTTTTTTTAACTTTCCACTGGAATCTCGATTGTGCAAATTGTGAAATGGCTCATTAAAATTTGTGCTTCATTTGAAATATTTTCTGTATATTGTGGGAAAACTCTAATTAAAATATTCTCAAAACAAAATCCTCTGCGTTTCATTAACGAGTCGTCTCATGTAGTAACGAAGCTCACAGATCTAGAAGTAGACGGCGATGCGTGCGAATTGCTTTCAAAATAACAATAACAGTTATCTAAAACAGCCGTGCCGGAATTATCGCTCATTCATATTCATAAGTTGCGAATATAGGAACGATCTGACGGCGCAGCAGCCTCGGGCGCTTCTCGGATTCCCGCCCGCGAGACTTGTATGAATGATATTCGCCGTTCATTCATTTTAATTTTAATTTTTCAGCGTCTTAAGTCCAATTCGCTATATTGCGGGTTACGTTATAATTAAATTTGTACATGAGCTTATATTCATAAAACTATTGTGATTTACAGGTCGTATTTAAAGTAGTTAAATAATTTAACAGCTGTTACCCGACGTACGGAAACGTATCTACATATTTAGTTAATAAAAACGCTATGAACCATATTTGTTTGTATGTATTGTAATAATAATAAATATGTAAATATATTCTGCAAAAAAAAATACTGCAATGACGTAATAATTTTTTATTATTATTTAAAGTACTTACTTTAGTAACAGACAGCTTAGGAACAGATTATATGGTTTCTTAGTAATTTAGAAGATTTCAGGGAAGAAAATACAAATTGGACGCGAGACGTCGGCAAGCACTATAGCTTCTGGAAAGACTGTTTCAAAGTTCTAGCTTAAAAGTTCGTTTTAATAATTAATTATTAACGTTCTCGTCTAGATTGCCGCGCAAATGGCTCTCTTATCGCTGAAAGAAAATCTGCATTGAAAGACATTTTGAGAGGAATGTTCATTAAATGCCATTTAAAAGGGATACAAACAATAATAACGCGGTTTTATTTAAAGTTAATTTATAATTTAAATTATAAAGCACGCAATCAGTCTATGTTGTATATAGGTATGTATATACGCATATATAGCATTATCTATTCCTGCATTATAATCCCTACAGACAGAGGGATTGGCAGAAATTTCGAAATAGCTTATTATTATGCTCTGCTCAATATACTCGTAGTATCACCGAAATAGCTAGTTGTAGGGTGTATAGTATATTATTGTCTTATATTATACTAAAAGAATTATATTATTAAACAATATAATAATATAATAATTTAATAAATTATCCGCCATTAACATGAACTCAGTTATAAAATTTTTGGTCCATTTATATCGAGGGTATTAACAAAATTTAATTGGCTATTTGATACTTCTTTGTCTCGTCTTCTGCTTTCACTCGTTAAAATGCCCAGTTCATAATAAACAGAACAATTATTTTTGTTTTCATAATGAATGGAATGATGTATTTATTTTAGAATATACTAGTTTTTAGTCGCCGCTTCGCTCGCATTTAAGTCATTAAATAATTAACAGAGATCATACTAACTATAGTCAATTGGAAACTATAGTAAAAAATAATATTTTATTTTTATAAAAAGTATCCTATGTTACTTCTAGTACCTCCGAAAATATGTGTATAAAGTTTCATGACGATCGGTTAAGTAGCTGTTGCGTGATAACGTAACAAACAAACTCACATTCACATTTATAATATTAGTAGGGATCTTCTTGTTACAGATTCTATATTCTTTAAAGATGAATGCTCTGCGTCAATGAGTTTAGATCATTTAATAAGAGGTTATTTTTAATATGAAATACTATACTTCAATAGCAATAATTGTTCTCTTAGATAAAAGATTTCCGTTTAGATTTGATATAATAGGATATTTCTGCATGGACTCTCTCGGTCTTATTTCAGTTTAATAACGTTTTATAGCGCTCGAACTGCGCCTTTAATACCGCTACGTGTTGTCATCCAATGCGTTTTTATATAACAATATAAATGTATAATATAAAAAATATATACTTACATCCGTTTTACATTTTAATTCCGTTATTAAATCCACAGATAACAAGACAAGCATAACGCAAATAAATAGCGTTCATACTCGAAATAAAATCGGCGGTTTTTAAAAGTAAATATTTGTTTCGGCAGAGGATTGACTTGGGACTTATGAATAACCACGTTGCTTTAAGTTTCCATATTATGCATATAGTATATTCTGTAAAACAGTGATGCTCAACCTTTTTTTTTTGCGGCGAACTTTTAACGATTTCAATATTTGGCGGCACGTAAAGAAAAAGATAAATTTAATATTTTTTAAAATCATATTATTTAATTATAATAATGTTATTATATATCTAAAATTTGGCGGCACACTTTTAGAAATTCATAGCACACAAAAGTGCCGCGGCACAATGGTTGAGAAGAATCACTACTCTACAAATAGATATAGTAGTAACATTAATTAATTTAGACTTATTCGGATTACTATCGCATTCCCTCTCTATTATGTTAATCCGATGTTTTTACAACAATGAAATAATGATCGCAAAATAACTAAGACGACAACATAACATTGTACGTATAGAAAATTTTGTTTTAAATAATCTATATCATTTAACAAATTAGACATACATTTCTGCTATAAAACCTGGGCTTCCTTTCCTCAGGCCCCACATGCATTACATATTCACACAGACATAAAATTCGTTGCAACAGAACAACAGTTTTTATTGTTTTCGTTGCCTCGAAGTCGTAACTCCCGGATGGCGAGTATCGTAATTTCTTAGTCGCTCACATGTAGCCTTGCGGTATCTGAAGCAATCTTATTTCTGGACCATTAATTTTCCATTTTTCCCCGTTGCCCGCTATTGAGTAAGCTCAGAGATGGATCAGTTGACCTATTCTTGAACGTTTGAATTCAGTTTAAATTTAGCAAAACGTATCGATTTTGTTTTAAATTTGACCGCTTTAATATATTTCAATTTTTGGTCAAAACTTCTGTAATTTTATTCATAATTTCCCGTAATGTATTAGTTTATAGTGATGTTTATGTATGAGTTTAAAAAACGTTTAAAATTTATTTTCAATGCATATTGAATCTTATTTCAAGAATCAGCCAACTGGGATGTCTAATACTTTTTGATAGGTTATTACAGCAGCTTCGATAGGATCCGATCGGCTATTGTCTTTTTATTTGGGGTTTTTGAAGGGCAGTAATGGTGCTTAATAGTCTGATGAAAAAACACCAGCTTATCTCGAGGGACTGCCAAGTGATGAATATTTTATGTAGACGAGATATTGAGCTCTCTCACTTTTAAGAACGATTCTTTTATTTACTTTCGAATAATACCTCTTTAAAGGCAATGTTTCAAATTTGTTTTTCATTAGTCTTTTGTTTTTGTACAAGTATGTATTTCATTTGTTTAATTTCTTTGGTTATTTTATCATTATTTTGTGCAAAACATGATCTCGCATACAAAGTTTATGATAACATCAACTGACCCAAAGGAATTAAGTGACCTCCAGTCTCCCCCTAATAAATTTTCTATTACATACAACCAGTGTAATCCTTCCTTAGTACTAAATATTACTTCATACAAGAGAAAATAAGGCCCCTTTGACTAGAAGAACGTGCGCAAACAAGCCCCGGAGATAAGATGCATTCAACGCGAAATTGTGAAGTTTCGTGTGGTTACATTATAAAACAACTTATTAATTTTTAAAATGATTCTTTAAAAATATTTTTTCATATAAATTTTTAAATAGTTTCATTAGATTCGAAATAGCTATGTATGTATTGATAAATATTTTGTTTTTCTATTAAACATAAAAAAATGTCGACGTAAGTTTATTTTACTTTTAAATTTAGTACCATAGTTATTTTATGAAAACTGAGAAAAATCAGTGTTACAGTATTCTGCGTTGTAAAGAGATCCTTAACTATTCATAAGTTTAAACGACGCGACGACTCGGGGATCGAATTCGAGCCCCTCAAAAGATCGTATCGCATGTGCTAAAGCAAAACTCTTTGAACAACTTTTTTTCAGCCTTTTATAGGCAGCGGACTGTTAACTAGTGTGAGACGTGGCCGGTATCATATGAATAGAGATGTACACAAGATATGTGCATGGTTTAGTGTGTACCCTTGCTTTGGCTGAGGTAATGGGGGCGTTGAAAAGAATTTAAAAGCCCTTGTTCTTATCGGAGGTGTTGGTCTTTTATGGGGGCTGTGTAAGGGCTTGCTTTATTTTCACTTTGTTTAGTTATGCTTTGGTATATTAATAATTTCTGTACAAATCAGTACCAGCTAATGATTGAGCCGCTTCTACTTAGTTTTTATGGTTATGAATATATTGCTAAAAAAATTCAGTTGTCACTTAACTTCGCAAATAATGGCGCTTGATGCTAAACAAGTATGTAGGCCATGAAATAATCGCTACACAGCGTAAGTCGCCTTCGATGTGTCGACACTTCTATCGTAATAGCATTTGAAAGTTAAACCAGAAACACGACCATATGATTTCACGGATGTTACACTTGAAAATGGTCTCATATATTTGTGCTTATAATATGATTTTGTTTTATGGTGTCGAATTTCTGCGGGCTTGCAATAAGCATCACGATTTAAGATACAAGTATGCGGGAATTAAAATGCTTTAACAATGAAACACGAGTCGGCGGGCTTTGCCGAAAGACAACTGAAAGGGGTTTCTACTCATTTGCGAGCGCATTTTCACTTTGAGCTTCTTACACATAACCTAGTATTCTATTCGTACCTAACGAGTAAAGCCGTTTACTACTCCTCTTCAAAATTGAACGTTAGATTTCGAGTTTTTAGTGTTTTATTTTTTGTTTAAAATTGTCGAATTTGAATGTAATACGTAGCTATTTTGTTTCTTATATATTTTTAATGATGGCATTTGTTTTTTACTTACACTATCGTTATTAATTTAATAGAAAAATTACTGCTCATAGCGAAATTCAGGTGCCTCTATGACGAGCCGTAGACTATCGTACAGTGAGCGTACTTTTTTAACATAAATTATTTTTAACATTTTAGGTCAAAAAAAAAAGAAAAACAATTTACTTATTACCTTTCTTGATAATGAAAGAGAGTGTTGTTGTAAATAGATATTATATATTTATGGATTTGTTTCAATTGTTACGCTATATTATATCGGTGTATGATTGTATTCGAACAATACAATTGTTGTTGCATTGTTATTTTGTCCGTGTCTTGTGTGTGCGTGTGTGGAACGTAAACTCTATTTTAATATAAAATATATACAATTCCTGTGTCTTGTTTTGTGTGTTGTTGTTAATATGTAAAATGTATAGGAGTTGTTTTGAATGGGAATAGAATCGATTTTTAACGGTAACAAAATTTTCAATTATGGGCCTAATTTTATGCCTCAAAATCGGTTTTATGATAATAGTTAAAATGACAAATTTTAAATTGTCGATTAACTTTATTTTCACTATATTGTGAGTCTGAAAATATAGTCTGATACGTTTATACTTCTTTCAAGCGTCTCATTAAGTCGCAGATTTCTCTGCTTCACCAGTTACCTCATGAAGGTAGATTGTAACTCCGCAAAGTTGAAGTGCGGTTACATGCAGCGTTACTATGAAAAAAATAAATTGATTGACTGAAAAAAGTTGCCGCAGACGTTGATTGGTGCATGCATTTCAAGTTAAATAAATAAACCTTTTTTAAAAATGTTTATAACGTATGTATTATTATGGCTATAACCTATTCTGTTTAATTAATTATTTCATGATGTTATATTTAATAAACTTTGTTGGTTTAATATTTGTTATTTTGTTAAGTGAAACTTCAACGGTCTTATAAATTAATTTGTACGCCGCACAGAAATATCATCTTTTACTTTCATAGAAGTAGAAAGGTCAAAGCTCTTCACCATTTTATTTTGATGCTGTATGCTGTAGAATCTTCATTCAATCATTATATTAATGTTTTTTTATAAAAACTAAATATTTTTGGTTGTTTATCCGCGTATTTTGAAGTGAGTTACTTGGTATACAGGCAAGGAGATATATAAGAGACAGAAATATAGGAGACTTACCGAGTTTATTATTATTATTACCCATGAATGACTCAAACGACACAAATACATTTTGATATTACAGTAATTTTGAAGTGAATTTGAATTTTTGAAAAGTAATAGTTGAGGTTTAAGACATTTATTTACTGAAAAAGAATTTAAAAAATAAAATCACTTAATTGAGATAACAATAATAATAATAACTATAAATAAACATATCGTACGTAGAATATTGACAACACCATCACAAGGCACTCAAACCCATTATATGTTTTTTTTTAATTCATATTTAAATTTACTAATATTTCTAATATTAGTTATGTTAGGTGGTAATGCGTTATAGAACGTAAGTATAAACACTAGTGTATTATGTATTTACTAAAACATTGTTATTCAAATATCAATAAAGGCATTCAAGTAATAAAACTCGGATGGAGATGGTTGGAAAGCAAAATAAATTATACATAAAGCCGGTCAGTTTATTGTGCAGTTTGCAATAAAGTGGTGATAAAAGCAGTGAATTGTTTGTAATGTAACAAACAGATGCCTCGTTCTGCATATTCACAACTATTGCTTAGTTTATTTGCAAATAATTCTTATTCTTAATATTGCTTACAATGTTGTAAAGAATGTATTTGTTAAGCTAAGCTTTAAATTCGTTATAATCTTTTAAATATAAAATTAATGCAGACCTTTTTGATTATATATATATTCTATTTATTTGCAGTTTTTGTACACGGTGTTACAAAAATTTACCCTTATATTGGGAGATTAAATATTGTAGATTGTAATGAAAAAAAAAAAAGACATCATATCTAGTTTTATAATCCAATAAAAATCGATAACTAACTAACGAATATAAGTCTCTTATCAAAATTTAATACTTATTACAAAGACAAAAATTATATTTAAGTAAATAATATTGAAATATTTAAAAGAGAAAATGATAAAATGATCCCATAAAGAAGTGTAATAAGAATAGTTAATTATCGGAGCGACGTTAATGCTGTCCGTCGAGTCGGGTTCATCCGAAATCCATCTTCGAAGTATTTCAGCACGATTCTCTTGTCTCTATCAAGATTAGTAATCTGTTAATTACACGAAAATTTCTCCCAACTGGTGCGCCATGCTTCAGTTCCTGCACTAATAGAACCCATGGATCACGATGAAATATTGTCTAGATTATCCCGTCTTTATTCTTCCCCGAAACGACGGGCTCAACTTCACTGAAACACGAAAAGAGCGCACTTAAGCATTATGCCTCAGAAACTTGACGTAATTTGACACTTAAATTTCTAGGCCGCGGACGGTTTTTATCATCGTCATCTCGGTGGGAACAATTTACAGCGTCATTAAACAGATCTCCATCAGTAAATCAATGAGTGCCATTAAATAGCGAACAATGAACAAAAAGCTCCTGTCGTTTTAAAAATTATTGTCGCATATAAATGTACTCGGGTTATTTACTATACGGGTTCCGTATGTTTTTTAAAGTAGGTACTATTTGAATTGTTTGTGCCCACTAATAGTGGAAAATATGTTCTGTCGATTATATAGAGTGACGTAGTAATGTAAATATCATTAAAGACCGACTGATTTGTTAACAATATATGGTTTGGATTAGGGTTTCTATTTTTAAAAAATCACTGCGGTCTTCTAACCTCAAAACGGATGCGATGCGCCATGTTATTGTCATTCAAACAGGGAAGGTTCTCCAAACGACCCTTTTATTAAGTCGCAGATATCCCAGGGTCGTTATTACGACTCGAGGATTTTCACACGTTATTTCAGCTCCTATTCTTAGTTTTAGTTTTATTCGAAAACGTATGTGAATGTGTCTAATTTGTTATTTTAAAACTTGTGCTGTTTAATTTACAAAATTTGTGCACATTTATTATTGTAGTAAATATAACCTAATAATAATTATATTAACGCGTACCTCAACTTTTTACGTTACGTTTTGTATTCGAATTGCATTGTTTGAATAAATGTTTATAGAAAAAACAATTGACAAAACGAAGTTGTTGTATTTTATTATAATAAAATGTAATACATAAAACTAAACAATTTTCAGAATAAGCTAAACAGCATCGGGGAGTTAAAATACACGACAGAATGTAGGAGTGAGGCGATACTTTAAGGCCCGCGTACATTTGTTTACTGTGATACATCGGGTGTAGAGGAAGACAAACATGTCGACCCAATGTACAGTCGGCAGCACAATTAATATATTTTAAATGTTATATTCTAATTACATTCACAAGTTTACGTTAAAGAATATAATTATAGTTTTAATTAAAATTAAATTACAATTATATATAATTTAAAAAACTTAATGCGGCGTTAGGTTATGGTCTTGTATAACGTCATTAAAAATTATGTAATTATGAGTCCGACTGTACTTTTGTTACGGTAATCGCTTACACAGTTTACCCAAATATCACGCACGGGTCCGACCCGCGGGACCTGTACTGATTATACAGAAATATTTTACATTATAATTATAAAAGCTTTACAATGTGTACTATATATCTTTAATGTTGAAAAGTATTAAAGAATAATAAATAAACATAATCAATTAATGGCATCAATGTACCGATGTATAACTGTTGTATGACTGGGATACAATTGTATTGAATGAAAACAAATTAATGTAATACAACAATATTATAAGTGATTAATTAATCTATATGTGTAGGTAAATAAAGAGTACACATAATTAAACTAACAGTTGAATATATTAATGGAAAATTTTAATTAATATTACAAACAGAAGTCTATAACAACGTTGGGTGTAGCTGGTTTGCGTATCCGTTTTGGTGACACGCCACTCGAGTAGCAGGCTCACTCTAATAACTCGCGGGGGTGTGTTCACCGGCCGTATAATTATTTATGCAGAGGTCCCCGTTTTCTGGAGGACGCGCCGCTCGGGTCCGTCCTGTTTGTTGTGAACTATTGCGGTCGGTTCTGTGGTTCCGATGTCCGTTATTAAAGCTGTTGTTCTTTATTTTATAAGCATGTATAAATACTATAATATGGAAATTTTCATGTTTTTGTTCATGCAGGCGTTTGTTTGTGGTTAGTGCTTGTCTCCGCTCATAGACTGCACTCTAGCTTCAAACGGAATGTCAGACTTCTATAAAAATATATTTAAGCGGTTCTAATTGTAGTGTTTTCACGAAACATTCTAGGTATGTACGGAACGAAATTTTATTTTCTTTGAATATTAATATTTTATTACTGCAAGCGAAGTCGAGCGCATAATTAGTTTGTAGGTCGCCGTGTTCAAAGTTGCATACTTGTAAATGTTTGTATTACACGCTTGAATGCATTATGTGAGCCGAGGAAACATAATCAGGTCACAACGGTCCTACTATGAATGATTATACCTTCAATTGCAATTAGTCGCTTTGTGCATGTAATTCGCTGAATTAGACCCTTGTTTCTTGCCTTATATTACACACTAGCTGTTGCCCGCGGCTTCGCTCCCGTTAAGAAGTATTATTATTAATTAGATATAGTTTTTGCGGCTTTATTTTTGTTTAGCGTGTGTAAAAACGTCTTCATCATAGTAACTCCAATCTTTAATTTCAGTTCAATCAGTCGAAAATCTAATAAGATTTATACAAACTTTCATCCCCTATTTTATCCCCTTGATCAAAATCCTTTCTTAGCGGATGCCTACGTCATAACATCTACCTGCATGCCAAATTTCAGCCCGATCCGTCCAGTGGTTTGGGCTGTGCGTTGATAGATCACTAAGTCAGTCAGTCAGTCAGTCAGTCAGTCACCTTTGAGTTTTATATATATAGATGGGGGATTTGTGGCACTTGACACATGTCTTGCTTCTTACAGTTTAAGTTTTATTTCATACTAACTAAATACAGCTTTATGTCATTGAATATTTGATATTAAACTTTGTACAAATATAGTAGAAGCTTTTTAAGAGTTATTTATTTCTGATATTTGCCACTAGATGGGGTTGTTTAATTAATTTTACATTCAAACAGTTGATTAATTTATAAAATATAAATAGTATTGAAACCGGAGAGTTTAGAATTGTAGGTCAAGTATATACAATATAATACAGTCGGCCTCTTAGTTCCACCCGTGGAGCCTGAATAAGGATGACTAACAGACATGCTGTCTTAAAAGGATTGCCGATTATCTCTAAGCCCTCTCTAACATAAGAGTTTTTATCTCAGAGACACAGGTGCACGTGTGACGTAAGTAATTATAAAATATTTAAGCAAAACAAGCTCGCGGACGAGGGTCCTTTTGTGGAATATTTATCTTTCATTTTGGCATGTATTTGTTTGGCCCTTTCGTAAATATACCATTTTACAATGCCAACAGAGCGGCGTTATTTCATTACTTTATCGCATTGTTCGAATAATTCGATTTCGTGTTTTTCGTACGTTGAAATGATCGGGAAAAATCTGAATTTTTTTGCCTTATATTGCTTTAGAACTTTTTTTTTAATAATAGCCTGGTTGGTATATATGACCATACTCTATCTGATGAATGCGTGCAACAATCGCCTCTATTTGTTGTCTATTTAATGTTTGTAACTTGAATTATTAATAACGTATTAATCTCTATTTAAACAATTCACAGTCTAAAATCTAAAAAAGTCCAAGTAAAACGGTTTTTTTTTAAATGTAAATGCGTTCCGAACCGCCAACTACTCACCTTATTTCAATCGTTACTAAAGTGAGTATAAACATTCAGCTCCTTAGCTTCGGCGCGGTTTGTTTAGCTACGTTTGTCTATTTTAAATCGTTTTTAAATCGATGAAAATATTTTCCTTATAAACATTGTATTGTTTTATTAATATAAGTGTGTGTACTTAGTGAATGTATTATGTTTATTTAGTAATTATTTTTATTAGCTGGTAGATAATGTTAATAGCATTAAGCTTGCCTATGTACAATTTTTGTGAAATGAATACTTCTATTGTTATTGTTATATTAATTTGCATATACTGTCTGGACATGATAAAAATCAATGTAAACAAACTTCGTCGAATATGAATGAATCTTTTAAAACTTATATACCCGAAATAGTAGTTTCATTTTGTTTTATAGCGAAACATCTGCTCTCTGCACTAACAAGGTCGTCAATGCTATGACTCGAGATACTCCATCTTATGTTTTAAGACAAATTTACATTTTCACGTTTACTTGTATACGTTTTATAATAAAATTTTCTTTTTTCAGTAATTTATGTGTTTTCTGTCAAATCGTACACATTTATAACGATTTGCTTCAATGAACTTTATGATCTAAATTAAATGGTATATTTAAATAATAACAATAAGCTCTCTAAAGTCTTTTAAATTAGTTAAAACATGCTCACGTATAATCTTCATCACAACGTTATTTATGTTGATGACTTGCACGTGTAAATCTGCACGAGATGCGAGCGTGTAAAGCCGGCTTAAGAAGAGCGCACACTCTCGTAACTTTAGTCTCATAACCGTAAAATTGGCGCTAACAACAGGTTGCCTGTACCCGAGTAATATATTATTTTGTAGATTAATGTTATATCACGTGAGGAGATAATTTATTGTTCTTCTTATGTTTTATTTTGATTATATTTTTTATGTGATTAATGTTAATAATTATTATATGAGCCCTTTGTGACTTTGATTATTGTTTCTAGTCTCTTTTGTTGCTGTTTTCTGTACTCTAGTAAGATCTAGTCTCCTAGACTCATATTGTTCGTCTTAAAATGATGTCTCACCGACTAGGACGACTGCTATATGCAAATAAGCCGTTTCATGCCGGCTTGAGATGTTATTAAATCTTTGATTTTTTGTGTTACACTTTGATTCAATAAACGTCGCTTACTCAAAAGCTTGTTTTCATAATTACTTGAGTGCCGGTTAGGTGCTTGCATTGAGCGTCGCATGGAGCGTCATTGTCTGAAATTATGACACACGAGCGCGAGTCAAGGAGGCAGTAAACATTATAAAACTTTATGGCCTATAAACATGCCGCTGTTTTTCTTCATAGGGTTCTTTCTTAACGATGTAAGTAAGCTGCAGAAATAATAACATAATATTCATTTTCGTTACACTTTCGTGCTTATATTGTTGTGTATTTTTTTTTAGATAATTTAGATAATTTGCTATCAATCGTAGCGTCTGTTCTGTTATAGACTGCTGTCAAACAATTAATGGACTGTTGTTTTAAAAGCTTATCCAAATTACGACAAAGTTACTCGCACATATTAAACTATCCAGGTTGTCTCAAAATTCAACGTCAACAATACACCATATTAGCATTTTGAAATATAGTAATTTCTTTAAAAGTGATGAAAGTTACCTTTTACATGACTTGATGTTGAACTCTGTGAGTATAAACTATAAGTATAGAAAGTATGGTTTTTTTGCTTCCCTTCGACAAATTATATACCACATATATATTTATTTATATATCAGTGTTAGATTCTCGCGTTAAAAGCGAAACTTTGTCAGCATAGGCGGGTTATTAAATTAGTTGGCACGACGTGTGCTAGAATTTGTATCGTCACTGTAACCGGATAAATGTAACTTTATTACTTTATAGTTACTGTTCAAAGAGCTTCCGATGAATTCGTAAAGACAAGAAGTATACTACGATAGTGGGGGATCGAGTTTCTATTAAAATTACTAAAACATTAATTGCATTTGTTTAATTTGATAACTTGATCTTTGTTTAGAGCTTATGTCTTATAGTCGATTCTGGTTCCTACAATTATTGATTTTAAAGCTGATTAATGTACAGGCGTTTTATATTATTTACTCAGTAATAATATTATTATGTTTTTAGTGGGGGTATATTTTTTATTTCTTCCATTCTGCTCGTATTTAAATACAAGTCGTCCATCGTTATTTTCCTTTTTAAAATTGTCGTTTGTTTTTGTACTAATTTATGTTTTGTATGGCATTTAAATTAATAATTTAATATCTATGTTATAACTTGTAGTCATCTGGTATATCATACTATTTTCACTTGGTCATAATAAAACCTATAATTTGTAATTTTGATGATGTTGTATTTAAAAAAAGAATGCCCTTTTTTACGTAGCAATCTCTGTTTACTGCCAGTTGTAACACGAAGGGCAGCACTCGACATCGATCGACGTCGCCTATTACTTTAATAAGCTGTGATAAGGAACCGTTACCGCCTCGCCACTGCTTCGGGTTGAAGACCGTTATACGAGTGGTTGTCCTAATTTCACTCTATGGTACAGTATTGATTTGCCGTGTATGGTTTCGAACTTTAAATTGTGAGGTACGATTTTTAAATTTGTATTTTCTCATTGAGTTAAATACGAATGTACTAATTAGACTAGTTCTTATGATAGCAGGATTTGAATTTTTTTTTTGTTATGTTCGAATACTTTTATGCAATTGTTTTAAAATATCTTATGGAAAGCATTTTGTTCTACTTTGTTTAAGAATAGCTAGTATATAATCTTTCACAAAGATTTCGTTTGACTTGTTCTCTTTTTTGTTTTTTTTTACCATACCTATATTTTTTAATATTGATTATTAAACACGACATATTATTTTATGACACTCTAATTACATATTAGATATATTTCTAATTTTCCTTTTTAAATAATTATCGGCCTTGTAATTAATTATATTGTGATCAATAATAACGATAATTTGTATCCCATTTTCTGTATTACTTTTATATTTCTAAACGTATGTTTATGATTAGGTATTATTATGAAACGTATGAAGGCACGTGCATAAAAAATTAAGTGGGCATTGGTTGACCAAAATGTTAGGTCTACATGCGACCCGACAATGCATGCACGTCATTATGAAGGCTACATGTATAAAGCAATTCTCAATTGAACTGGCTTCTTTCGACAATTATCATAGCCTGAATAGTTTGATGTACTGCAGCACTCCTTTCTCTAACATTAGGTTTAAAAAAAAATATTCAAATGCATGTATAACATTATTATACAGCACACTTAACCCCATATCGTCGACGTAGCCGCCAATTTGAAGTATGACTAGGATAAGAAAGGGGGAAGCGATGGACCCAAATGGAGATGGTAGCAGGCCTATACTAAGCAGTGGACCAATTTATAGGTTAATAAGAATGTTGTAAATAATAAATTGCAGCGCGTTTTTTTATGTTAACATAATTGAAGATGGCTCGTGAAAGCCACGAAGCTGCCTGACCCAATATTTGAAATCAGCTCTTCCCCTTTGACAACATCACAGGAAATATAATACTGGTCTTATTAATCACGGCTTCCATTATTCCTTTTTACTTTCCTGTCTTTTTTTTCGACCGCGGAGTAATAATAAATTTTCCTAATTTGCATTTCATTTCAGTGTTTTCTTTATTTGTGCTCGCCGGAGTCCGGGCCGCCCTACGTATAATTCTTAACGCGTGTTCTTCTAATCTAAACGAGTTCGCGACCTGTTTGTTGTATGTAAATTATAACGCCGTTATATAAAAAAAAGAAATACCACAAATTACTTGGAACGCGTTAATGTTCAGTGGGCGTGGTGCATTGAAAACTTCATTAAGACCCTTTTCCGGCGACTTTCCGACCAATAATAATACGAAAATATTTGATTAAAATATTTCCTTCCCTTTCTATCTTTCCAAGTTATAAAGTCAAAGGATTATAAAACTTTTTGTCATTTGACTTGTTTAATTATAACTTCCGTCATCAAATTTAAAGATTGCTAATTAATCAGATTTCACAATGGGCAAGGATTTGTTGAGATAAAAATCGGTCACTGGTCACTTAGAATCTATCTCATCAATCATTACCGGTTTGGGAGGCCCGCAGGCCTTGTGGGTCGAACTGATAGATGTTGTAGGGCGGCACGGAGATTACTCTCGACCTTCTTGCATCTCCGTGACGGACCAATTTATAAAAGGAAGAATGAACTGTCAGTCCTTTTGCGGATTAGTGCTAAAACATTCACGAGATAGTAGATGGCTTGTTTCTGTCGAAATTGATTTATGGTAACGTTGTGCTGTGATTTTATGTTATGTTTATTAATGATGTGTATTAGGAGTATATCGTAGAACCCAAATTTCTCGAAAATACTGTAAAATAATATTGGACCTAAAAAAATCTAAAACAAATATTTTACCCGATCCCAATATATCTAGATTAATATTGTCACATAAATTTGTGTTTAAAAAGTCGATAAATTTAACAAATTTATTATAAGTCAGCGGATCAGCTGAAACCCTTTTCCATCAATCATAGCGACAGATCATCTGGTTCCGAACCCAGAACTAATAGATTTAAATCCCGCCAAGATTGAGCTGTAACGATGGATCAATTTGTAGGCTGTTTTACTGATGGAGTGTCACGTCGGCCTGACCACGTACATGTATTACGAGGGGCCTATTTCAAACAATAACAAATTCCTAACAAATGTCCAATTAATCGTGACAATGTATTTGTGAATATAGGAAATTAGGTACAATGTACACAAGATGCATTTGAGTAGCGGAGAAAGGAAAAACGAGGACCCACCGTTCGCGCGTCTAATTAGTCACTGGCGTCCTCATTCAAACGTTAAATTTTTTAAATTCCAGTTAGCAGCGGAGTGTGGGGAGCGGGAGAGGAAATTAACAAATGCATTTGGCGCGAACATTGTTAGAAACATTTAATACATAATTACTGTGATCTCAATCTTTTGTCTATATTAGTTATATTCTTTATTATTACTTATTAGCGTTATTCGCGGATATTATTTCATTACTTTATAATATTTGTGGTTTACTATCGCGTTCACACTCTATCTGGCCGCGACTACGATTCAATTAATAAATATTAATGTCCGTATGTAATTTGTTTTTAGATTTTACACATTTAGTGTCCTTATTCACGGGGCGTTTTTGGTTTTGTGGTTGTTCACTGATAGGTTCGTATTGATTCGTTTTATATAATTTTTTTTTAAATAGTCACATTTTCAATGTTAAAATTCGTACTAATATATCCGTCGATATCGATGGATGATATCTTGTCTTAGTTCTTGACGGAGGAGTACCACTATATTTTATTAGTAGTAGGGTAGCGTGATATACAAAGATTTTAATAGCTCGTGGTGTATAAATAAAAACCGTTTTTTTCCATACAAAAAATACCAATTATTACACCAGACTGTGGAGTTTAGATCTGTGTTTGCTTTCAATTTTCCTTTAATTTTACCATTTCACGTTTCAGAGAAATACCAAGAAATCTAATGTCATGTGTCGTGAAGCGATGTTTAATTATTCTCTGTGTGGTTGTGCCGTTTCTGATGTCTTTAAATCTATTAAGATAAACGTTGGTATGACGTAGCTTTGTTGCGTAATTCCCTTTTTAATACGCTTTTATTAATTTACTTAGCCTCGTTCTATATTAGTATACGTACTAAAAATGTGATCTATTTTGAATGAAATCAATACAAACGCTTTGTGATTGATGCCTAATAAACTAGTAAAGTTTTGGTCGAGTAAATCGTTACGCTAATTAAAGGTGTGTGGGGTAGTGTGAGTTTCGGACGGTTGGAATCTTGCAATTTGCTTGTGGCCACTTCGGCTTCTCTGGAATGCGATCTATAAAACGTCGACAACGCTAGATGCCGTCATCCCTACAACCATTTTCCTTTGAAATTCTTACAGTATAATAATGTTGGTAAGAAGAATACAGTTCCATCGGTTATATATTATTTAATTAAAATTATCTTACTTTAATAGTTTATAAAAATAATATGCAACGTGGAGTAATATTTTGTTAACACATACATAAATAGAAGGAATGATGATTGTGAGGACACTATTCTTAATTATTCTAGAACAAAAGTAGTGACGTCATTAATGAAACTAAATGCTTGTTTGAATTCGTTGATTTTTCTCTAATGCATAGTGTCCTTCGTTTGTGATCAAACCTCCTGAGTCCTGACGTACTTAAACAACGGTTGTGCGATCTATCTGTGAAATAAAACACTAGAATAATTTTCGAATAAATGACGTCATTGAACAGCATATATGTACATAAAAATAATTCTTATATGTTTGATTTAAAAAGCGTTTGCATTCATCTGTCAATTCTACACGTCACAAATATTTACAATCATTGTACATGTACGTTCGGAATGACAAGCGCATAAGTGACTTGAGCTTAAAACGAGCACTGTGTAATAATTGAACGAGCTTTTTAACTTATGCAGATTGTAGCTAGCTTTGTGTATTAATAAGTACCTTGTACCTTGTAATTAATTCGTTCTAAGGCCTCGCAAAACTTTGGATCCAATGAGAATTTAGAAATTTAGAGAATTTATTCGGTCCTTTCAAAATTGTCTGTTAAACTTAAAATTTGTTTGTTGTGCCTCTCTCCCTTCCAACATTGCTTTAATTAATTGCGTAAAGGAACTTTCTATTGGTACCTTTTTTATTTTATTGTACAAATAATTTTCGAATTTGAATCATTTGTTTTGTTCTTGAATACGTTTGGAAAATTTTAATCAGCAGAGGTGTTATTGTTTATTATACTTGGTTATTGTTTTCGTCCTTCAATCACAACAAACCTCGTTTACGAGTTATTTTGAAAAGATTTATTTAATAATAAAATCTTATATTTTATATTGACGTGAATGAGAAGATGTATTCACTCTTTCGAATGGGCCAGTTAATTAAAGTGCATGACATCGATGATCACAGCTTTTAAACGTTGCCAAGTAGCTTCTCAAAGAAAAATATTTGGCGAGGAAAAGTTCCTAAACGAAACGGGTCATAGGTCTAAAGAGCGCCAAAAGATAATATACGGCTGGGCCCCGAGCGGTTAATTGTTTTCCTTGATTAATTCAGAATGCGAATAAAGCTTTCTGTTGTTCCAGCAGTTGCCCGCCCTCCGGTTTATAAGCACGACATAATTAAAAGCGACGAAGTTTTATCGTTCGGTAATAAAAAACACGAGCTCTATTACATTCGCTATTTGATCTCAATCAGTTAGACGGACTCGCGACACGATCTAGACAAAGTATAAACAAGAGGAGCGTACCCTGACAACTTAACCTGAATATTCATAACTAGGTCCTGTGTCACTGTCAGTCAGAAATTAATGATTGGCTTCTTCGTTTTAACTATCGGCATAAAAATTTGTTTTATGGCACATTTTATAAATGATAGCGTAACTTGTTTTTCCTATATTTACAGGTGATATCATATTGTGTAGTTAAATAACCATAGCGGAGTAAAAGTTGCGAGAAATATTATGCTGTTAAAAATTCATATAAATCATAAGACTATGAATATACCATGAATCTTGTATTAAATAATGTTTCACGGTATATTTTTGTCTGGAAAAGTTTGTATAAAACTAAGTTATAATATAAACTATACTCGTATGTTAAACATTACTGAAAGCATTCAGTTTTAACATAATTTCATAGTAACATCTTTTATAATAAATATTATGATATTTAAATCCTTATCTACCGAATAGTCAATGTGTAAATTGACACAAATTTTTGTCTTACATAATTTCATTTACGTAAAAAATATTCATGTGGATTTGACCGTGAACTTTTTTCATTAACATTGCTTAATTACGACAATTCTTGTTATAAAAATAATACAATAGAATATATTATTCTATTATTTTTAAATAAAGTCGTGTACACACTTATTACATTGCGAACTAGCATTGTTTATAATTCATATATCTAAATGTAAAAACAATTTTCTAACAAATTCTTTTCCTGAAATTTGATATTGGACTTGTTTCTTTTTCTAGAAAATATTTTATCTATCTTCGTCAAATATTAGACTTTAATTTAGAGAAAGCTACTTTGAAAATAAACTAGATTACGTTATACACACAGATAGCTGTAGCTGGCTTATCTTTTTAATTAAAAACGTAGCGTTATGCACTTTTTAAATTGAAACAACGAAAATTAAGTAACTGCTGCATTTTACAATTTGACTTGTTTATATATTTTGATTTAAGACTTAACAGTGTATAAATCACAACTACCTAATTCCTAAAAATACTCGTTACTAAACTGTAATAGTATAATCCGGCTCGAAGGACCAACATGGAAGCAGTGATGACCTCTCATTACTTTTGAGACGAGATTAACTTTAAGACAAACTGTGTGTTCTGTTTTCTTTATTTGAACGCGTTTTTACAATCTGCGTGCCGACAGAGCGCGCTCGGGGTAGTATTCTCTTAACGGTCGCTTGGTGTCACTGTCGTTGCTCCGACGTCTAGTTCAAGAAAAAACAACTTCGTAAATAAGCGTGGGTATCATAACTATAAGAGGGTATAATAAATTAAATTGTTCCTTGTTATACGAACGAAGAAATTTTGATTAAAATTGTATTCTGCAGTTGCTTCTTAAGATATCAAATAACATTAAATAATTACTGGAACGTTTTATTCCCTATAATGTGAAATATAAGATAAATTTTGTTTTAAATTTGTTATTTTGCTCATTTCAAGCAATAATTTCGCTGTCTAGATCAAAATGTAAGAAATAATCTCATAGCAATTATATACAGACTCCAGTAACATTGTTTCTTCTCCGACGCACCGGATTAATTTTCAATTTACAGCTTCTGCAGTGAGACGGTTTTCCGCGTCGAGAAATTCACGGATTCGTCGTGGGAGACAGTATTCTCTTGCTTACCGTTTATTTTTCTTTAATCTTAGTAACGGCGACGCGCGACTCTCGACGCTCGCTTAACCGTTTGCATTGAAAAGAAAGCGCTGTTTAACACAACTTTAATTTTTAAATTTCCACATCGCTTCCGTTGATCTTTGACACTTTTTTCTATTTTTTTATATGTGTAGACTAATTACATGCTATTGTTTTTTTAAACAATAGTAAATAATAATAATGGTTTTGAGAAGCATGTTCCATGAAACAACGTAGTAATGAATTGTCATGTTAATCTATGCTCTTTTAAGTAATAAAAGCTAAATTTTGTTTATGGTTATGTTAATCGGGCGGACCGTACTTTAAGATCGTATGGATTTTTTTTCCAGTCGACAGTAATTTGGCCATTATGACCACAATAAAGTGGAATGGCCCCCGACGGCCCGTACGTCGCGCAACGGAGCCGTTGTTGCCTTTTACAACCGTTTTATGCAATTTTCTTTCACACGATTGCCGATTTCTGTAATTCCAGCCGGTTAACGACTCGCAATTATTGTTATCGATAGATTTGATGCAGCGCGGCGATTATTTTTATTGAATCAAAGTTGTTGATAGTTACTGAAACTATTATTTAGTTTCTGATTTTGCTTTGTATGGATTTTAGAAACGTTTAATTCAATTTTGACGCTTGTTTATTGTTGTTTACCTTTAACTCTTATAAACCTGTTAACTTTATTCTATTTCTTTTTCAACAGATGTGGTTTAATATCGCATCAATTTTGATAATTTAATCCATTATTTCGAAAGCTTTGAAGGTGTTGATTATTATTAATTGACCAAAATAAAACAATAATAAGTCGAATAATGCCCTTAATTAACTAAATCATGTTCGCAATTCACAAATAACCTAAGACATTGTAGATAGTCATAAATGTAAAATAAATAAATATACAAAATGTAATTTATGTATGCAATTGAAGTGTTTCTATCTGCAATGTAGGAGTATGTTTAACTGGTACATTTACAACGCAATGGTGATACATGTTGCGGGCAAGTCCACTTTTTCGCTGTATCACAGCTTTCGCTTTACGAGCGGCTATAAAGGCAAATGGGGTACCCGCGGCGTTGTGCCCGACGTACATACATTTTGCACTTTTTCGTCAATTCCCAATTGATTCAGCAGGGAAATGGGCCAGCTTCGTTGGCGTGATTTTACTGTTTCCCGCTTCCTTTTTATACGATTTCAATAGTTTGAAATATGTAGTGGAAAAAATGTATTTTTAACCGTTTTAGTTTTTGATCCGAATATCATATAGTTTTTGATAATTTTGTTGATATTGTAACTCTTTTTACGTAGGTAATATCTTCATATATTATAATGGTGTATTGATTGATGGTCCATTTAATGTCCACGGTAACACAGTCTCGTTTCAAATTACAATCCAATGCTCTTCATTAGGAGTGATCATTAAATTACACACGCACAAACTATACTATTCATGTCTCTAATTATTGATCACTGCAAAGTGCCACGGTGTTGTTTAAATGACATCCTTATTGTGTTTTGTATTGACGATTTGTTAATATAGTTTCTGATACAATTCTCCATGTTTCTGAGTAATTACCGCTTTTCAAAGACCAAATAGAATCTGGTCGCGATTTGGGAAGTCCCCGGGTATATCAAAAGGCGTCTGCAGTCAATTTGGATTTGCATGTTTTTAAGCTGGAATAGTGGGTGCAAACCCTGTCTGTGGACATTTTAGCTATAACAGCAGCTGTCCTTACCCATGGATTCCACTCACCATTAACATTAGGCTATTGTCACAAAAAAATACATGACAAGAACAAAATAACATTTGCAATTCAACTAACATGGTATAATAAATTTTGTACGATCCCGCTCTTACCCGGTCGAGGGGGTCGTGTGTGCGTCGAATGTCACCGGACAGATTATTATAATACGTACCTCAAGAATTCGTGGAAAACTGTTTCGTAGCCATCAATTTGAATAGCCTCCTCGTGGTTGTGTGTAAATACAATACTCCTTGAAACCTTTCCGTAATTGATTCTCTAAATATGATATTGCGTGTGTTATTTGCCTTGGTAATTGCGAGCGAGTAGAGTGACCCAAACCAAACCACCCCTTAATTTGGACTCCTTGTCATATTAAATGTCTGATACTAAACCTTAATTTGCTTGCTTATATGCCATGCGGATTTCTCTCGGACTGAATAAAAATTGTATATGTTAAATTGCTCGAAAAACGGCCTCTCTGATGGTATACAATTACACTTGCCTTTTATATATTCAGTTAATTGAACCAATAGAGTGTATCGTTTACGGCGGAGAGTTTCTTAACAGGCTTCCCTTTTTGTTGTTGTAAATAAATTAATATTGATGAATATAAAAAGTGACTATCGGAAACTATTTCAGTAATGGTACACTTAGTTGGCATTAATTTCGTGTCAATCTATTTTAAAAACCTACAAATAATGGAGACTCATAAATTCTCTCCATATAAAATACACGTATTCATCAATCAAATTCCTACCCTAATATCTCATTAACAAAAATTGACACGACGACATTTTGAAGGTTAAATAATTGACCGAAGCACCCAAAGAAACATAAATATTCACTTGTACGGACTTGAGGCGCTTTTTTTATGAATAATTCATGAGAATAATATAAAGAGTCGTGCGTTTTTTCTTTTCATGAACTTTCTCAAAAGGTATATTTGATTATAATTTTTTTTGTACTTATTTTCCTGTACGACTTTTTATAATGAGACATATGTTTCTCTCTCATACACTCATTACGCCTCATGTTTGTTTCTTCGTGCTTGCCTTTTATTTCACTAACTATTCCTATATTTATTTAATTAAACTTTATTTATATATTACCATTGCACACACTCCTAACTGATACGTCTTCTTTTTTAATATTTTTTTTAAAGTAGCCATATGCTCATGCTCATAGTCATCTATACTTCGCGTAATGTTAAGTTAGATTGCGGTCTTTGAGCGGGGAGACAAGTGTTGACATCTGATCTCCGCAGCTATCTTCACAATGATCTTGAGGAGAAGAATGTGCTGTCCAGATTGAACGCTTCTCTTGTTATACCCGGCTATTTCGAAGTTGATCCCGAAAGACCATCCATCTGGTTGCTTACCAACCTTTAAAATTAATATCTGTTTCGTTCAGTATCGAACCTGACATGTTAATGTTTGTCTTTCTATAAATTTAGTAACCTTAAATAAGTTAGAGCACGCTCTCATTACACTTCCTTGGCACACATTAAGACTAAAATCGCCACAATAGTAAAATTTCACATAACTCACATGGATGTCGTGGAAAAAAAAAAGAACAACTGTTTCCACTTTTTACTTGAAAGGCTTTTATCGTACTGTGGCTACTTAATCACTCTGTTGCCGGATTTTTGTTTGGGCGTTATCGCTGCCTTAGGAAAACTAGACTTCTAAAATTGTATTTTATTACTCGGTAATTTGCCACCGTATTTTTCTTTTGTTTCACCCACTCAGAGTGGATATTGTAATCATCTCGTTATTAGAATCTCTTCTGAAGAAATTGAATAAAATACGTTAAATGAATAAACAAACGGACCCATATAATGCTGACAAATTCGATTTTTTAATATCCACTTTTACTTATAATACCCTGAGTCAGAAATACTTTGGTATTCCATTAGTAAAATCGGCTTTCAATGGACGTTCTCGTTAAGTTTTCCATATATCCCTCAAAGTTTAAGAGATCGCTCATTTCCCTCAAGACGAAAGTAAAAAGATTTATTTAACGGTACAACACTTCTAAATAAAAAGTTACGATTATTCAGTTCCATTCTCGTCCATAGATTAAGAGTAATCGTCTACGAATACATATAGATATACAAATACGGACAGCTTGACCTATATCACTTTTACATTAGGTTCAAAATAGACGGGATATATTTATTTGTGTAACTAGTTCTGTGTCTTAGTCAGTACATCTCGTTCATTTGGTTCAATTTGTATAAAAAGGTAACCATCCCGGGGGTTTCCCTTTCCGATGAGTTCCATTAACTCCTGAACATAGCTTACAAAATGTATACGTTTTTATTTTCATCCAATTGTTCTTGTTTTGCTTTTTTTTTTTGTTTGAAATATTATCTGGTTTCGTGGCTTACAGTTTATTGTCCTTTTCCCTTTGTATTTTGCACGTGTTTATTTTTATTATTGTTGTGTGTGAAACTTAATCTATTTCTATCAGTAGTATATATATTAATTGTTATATAGTGTCCATTTGCTATTTACTTGCTTTATGATTAGTCTGGATGCATATGATTGTGGTGACGATATAGTGAGTAAAATTTAGGACCTTTCCTTTTTCCTGGACAACGCTGTAATAGTCCTAAATGGTTTTTATTAGCAATTTTAATGATACAACCAGATGTGTATGTCGTAGTGAAAAAGCTATTGTATAAATGGCCGCTTTACAAACTTAAAATGTGAGTATTTTCGACCTTATGTGTTAAATATTAAGAGTTTTTAAATATTATTTGGGGTCATAAGTTAATAATTTTCAAGAAGTTAGCAAGCATGCACGCAATATCGTATTTAAGGAATAAAACTTTGTTATATGAATGTTCTCGTGAAATAGTATGTTATTTTTCGTTAATTTTGGCCTCAGTTTGTTGTAATTGAATATTTTTCTTAAATATTTTTAAATAATAAATTTGAATGAAGCGAAAGTGGAATTATATGTTGTACTAGCTTTTGCCAGCGGCTTCGCTCGCGTTAAGAAGTATTATTAGCTCCAATCTTTAATTTCATTTTAATCTGTCGATAATTTAAGAAGATTTATACAAACTTTCATCCCCTATTTTATCCCCTTAGGGGTGGAATTGATCAAAATCCTTTCTTAGCGGATGCCTACGTCATAACATCTACCTGCATGCCAAATTTCAGCCCGATTCGTCCAGTGGTTTGGGCTGTGCGTTGATAGATCACTATGTCAGTCAGTCACCTTTGAGTTATATATATTTAAAGATTGTAAGAGGTAAACAATCTGCGCTTATTCATATTAGACTAATGTCAGTTCATATATACAATAAATTGTTCCTTACTTCAAACTTTGAGAAGAAGGATAATCAAATTCGACACATGCCGCTTGTAGACATACATATATTTAAATTTACTGTTAGTGGTTATCTTAAAATAGTATATCTTTGAGGTAATGTATACGTAATGTGAAATAAAACCTTTCATATCGCGCAATTAAAAATGTATTATTAATAAAACCAATTTGTATTTTACGCATGAAATTTTTATTATGAAAATTATTTCGATCCTTTAATTGTGTATGTTTATTTTATACTTTGAAACTGTTAATGTCTGCGGTTTTGTTTCAATTAACAGAACGGGAGCTCGAGTGCCGCGGTCTACCGTTATTCACTCGCCAACTAATTGTTTCATTATTTACCTACTTTGACTGTTGTTGGGCCGTCAGTATTTAAACTAGTCGACGATTTACCTCGAGAAGCCAGCTGTTCAGCTGTTCACAAATTGCTTAAGATAATAGTCCTTATACTAAATGTATATCTATCTAACTACACGTGTACCATATAATAATAGTATGTTTTTATCGCCTTAATTGATAGGAAACTTACTAATACCATTTATTCCGCTTTGCTTTAGTTTTGTATCCATTTTAAATATTTTAAATTCAATAATTTGTCTTCTTCTTTTTAAATTTACTAAAACACAAATTAAATTTATTTGACAAATTATCAATTTATATAATAAATTAAATTAAAAATCGTATCGTTATTTTCCTTAAAAATAATGATTAGTAGGTTTAGAAGAACATTCTACAAACGTTTTTCAGTCAATATTTAATGTTTTATAAGGGGCTATAATATTTTTATGCTTCCGTCGTAAAAAAAAAACCTCCTTGGAATATGTCAAACGAGTGTTTGTGACAGTAGTGAGTTTGACATTCGAATGGGTTTGTGTCATTTGTAAGTATTGAATTTGGTTTTTATGACGCCATTTTATAGGTTTAGAATTAAAGCGCACGTTTGATGCTTTTCATTTGACGACACCGTAAGATATTTTTAACAAACAATATATTTTCAAGTAATTTATATGTTGAGTGCCACATACGTGGATATAATATGTACTATATTTTGAAGTAATATCACTAATGGTCGTCATTGCATCTTGATATATGTATTTCAGTATAGAAGTGCGCGCGTGCTCACACCAAGATTGCTCGAACGTAATCGTTATATATATGTACCTTGCTATAGTTTATATTTTATATGTATGTATATTCAAACCGTCAATTTGTTAAATTAAAAACAATGAATATAATATAAATAACGTTGTACAATTCAAGAAATACAGTATAACATTGGAAATTTGTGTTTTTTTTTTGTTATTGAGAAATAATTTCGTGGGAAATACAACATCGCTGGTATGTTATATTATGTTATTTGTAATAATTATTAGTTATTTTTTTCTCGTACAGTTTTATTAAGTTTTATACATATTAACTTTAAATATGTCGTTATATTATTATTTTAAAACAATAGTTATATGTATGTATACATAAATTATTATGTTTTTAATATGATCGTTTATTAATTTTTATTTGTGTATTGTAACCAGGTAATTGTATAATAGTATTCTATTCGACGCTGTCCTTTTAAAGATAGAACTTTTGAAAACACGATATATATAGGTTACTTCCTCTCGGGCTGTACTTGCTCGTAGACTATTTTAGGAAATGGACAGATATGCCCTGGGGAGTACCTTTCGTCTTGTAGACCCGGAATGAGCGCCATTAACTCAACTCGGCGTATAAAAGTTCTAAGAAACGTTAACCTTTTTACGTTCAAGTGATTAGTGATCTACTATTAAGGTAAGGTTTGTTTACTTTTTTTTATATTGATGTCAACATAAATGCTTAAGCAGAGGTATATACTATTTCGTTACTGCATTTATGAACTATCCCCACTTCTCCCCGCACCCCGCTTTCAACCGCTATTTCATTCCAAAATTCAACGGCTAAAAGAGCATGCACGGCCATTGTGAGTAATTCCTTGTTTTTATGATATTTATTTTAATTAATAGAAATACAGCCAACTTAATCTACTACAGCTATGGTTGTTTAATTTTTGATGTAGATTTTAGAAAATCATATATAATAATTCTGTTTCTTTCAAGTTTTAATTTTACGACTCGAATGCGAAATCTGTTAAAAAGGGCACACGAAAGATATAAAAATCTCAACAAACATCCGTAGGCACTTGGATACAACGAGGTTCTAATAAAATTTCTCACTTTTATTTCAGACTGAGATGACCGGCATAAAAAGTATTTTTATTATGAGTTTCAACTTTATTTCTATCGGCATTAGGTTGATGTAAAAGCGAGCAGGTTTTTGTAGAATAAACTCATTTGTCACTTTGGCATTGATATGATTTGTTCGTGGCTATCCACAGGTTTGAGAAAGACGCAGTGGTAACAAAGAAAATTGTAAACAAATCAATCAATATGTAAATAATAAATAATACATTTCTTAAGTATTGTAAGGTTTATGAGTTTTACTTTTATTAAGAAAAAAAGAAACAAAAGTAGGCTAATAGTAAACATTTTACAATTACATAATATTGCTCGTTTTAGTGTGCCTTTGTCGTTTTGACATAAGTTTTCCCTGTAGATTTCTTTTCGTCGATACGGAGCGAATTTTTAACATTTTACGAGCTCGCTATAATATTTTTATAGGCGACTCATAAAATAACTTTTCGGTATACATTAGGAATGTTTAGCTCGCCGCCAACGACGTTTGCTCTCTCAACCCATACTTTTAACGTTTATTGATCTTTGGCATAAAAGTTCTGGAGTTCTTATATCAACAAGTTCGTCTTTAAGAGTTTTCGGAAATTTGTTATCTACGAATTGAATTTATGTACAACGTAAACTAATATTTACGTCTAGAGAGATATTGATTCTTAATTTAATATTGCAAATTATATAGTATATAGTGGATTATTTGTATGGTTACCTCACTGCTTCAAGGGTTCAATATTCAAGTAACGTGTAAAGTGTTCCTCTTTTGAATACTTGAATGCTATCCCTACGGTCTTTTCTCAAAAAATTGCGTAAAAAAGAATCAGGTATCATGAATTTGCTCAGAAAAGCAGTTAATTATACTTCTTAATTAACAACCGTTGAAATTTTTTTCGTGGAATTCCCTAAGAGGGCATTACTTGAATACATAACACAATAATACAAAAGGAAACGATTTATTACTGTCTTATTTTGGGCTTGAATTTTAATCTTTTCATTTACACTGAAATGTAAACTGCTTATAATTATTTAGATATAGATAATGTAATAAAAAATACGTGATCACGTGTTTCGTTCCAAATGTAACACGTGTGTCGATCAACTAGGAAGTAGGCGGGAATAACGAAAGGAATCTGGCCAGTGCACAATCTTCCTGCAGACATTTGTGGTAGCAGTTGCCTCGACTCCATAACACAATCATGTAGATTAGACGTAATGCGGTCGCATCCAGAAATACTACAAAAAATATATATTTCATATCATTGTCAATATGATGTCAAATAATGCTTTATCATCCGTTCAATATTCCACATCCACGGTTCCGAATATGCCACTTGACACTCAGCCAAAAATAAATCAAATTTTCTGTGCTGCGGGTCGCGGGTGGGTTTTACACGCAGAAAATATGCCGTGGGAACGAAAATCCTTATTGAAAATATGTCCTAAATCTGAGACATCATGATCGTATTTACTTTTATGTTTTCTAGTGATGGTCATTTGATTCATTTTATATAATTTGTAAATAATGTGGTTAATTATTTATATATATGAAGAGAAGTATCATTTTATTTCCTAAATTAATGCTGTACTTACATAAAATATGACTAACGAATTATTAATATTAAATGAAGATACATTTAACCTTTTTTATTCTTGGTTATTTGCGACTGGCGCAGCTAATCCTGGCTCTAGAAGTTGAATTTTTGTTCCGTGGTTTTTTTTTATTTTGAGCATCAACAAGAGATGAAAACTTCGCGGCCCCCTGCAAAGTTTCCATGGACTAATCCCGCGGCGCTTCGGCTAAATTCGCGATTTACTCTGTTGCTAAGAGTTGCGGCTTACGCGCGAACATATTTTCTAGCAATTTCTGCAGTTTCATGCTGAATTTAGTTGGGCGTTTGTTATCGTTAGTTCGGGAAGTTTCTAGCGTGCCACTGAACCGTTTGCTCTAAGGTGAGTCGCGATTGTGAGATAAAGAGCTCTCCAGTGGTTAACCTCCCGGTATATACCATAAGCAGCAATAGTCTGCTTCATACATTAAATATTATCATCTTCAAATCCTTTTCCATTAAATTTATAACACAACTTTGTCTTAGAAATTGTCTCTCCAAGTTTATTGTGAAACTAGGGCTGCAACAAATTTGAACTGACCACAAAGTTCTTCCTTTACTTACGTTATTGATACATAAAAGTCTGAAGGGAATAGTGCCGGGAGCCGCCCACTTGCACTATAAAGCCCCATATGCCACACAAATGCTCCCAATACTCAGCCTCCATCCAATAAATAACAAAATGAAATTGTCTCTAGTTGTATGGGTCCAATATTTCATCTGGAGTTTATATTATACGCAGGCGTCATCTTTCTTAGCTTTTATGTAACTTTGCACCCCGAGAGAGCGTAATATGAAAGCAACCGAGTAAATAGTATAAAAACTAACTTTGTTTTTATTGTACCTTCTTTTTGTAGCCCGTTTCCCCTTCCAACTTCATATTCGCGCAACGCGTCATTCTCAATACGCTAGTCTAGCCGAGCGAACGTGTTGCTAGCGTTATGATTTATGATCTTTTGGATAAATAAATCAGAACAGTATTTAATAAATATTATTATTTTTTTATATAAACATAATTTATTACCTAGCGAATGTTAGGAAGATAACTGAATATCTTTTAGTATGTCAAAGTCAAGTTTATTTTCACATTCGACTTCATTACTCTGAATCTCTTGGGTGCAAATTCCAATATTCACTTTGTACGTCGTAAAAGCGACAATAACATTGACTTTTATGATCAAAATACTTAAGATAGTGTTTCGTGTTATCGACGCGAGGTGAAGCTTTTAATTGTATTATTTTACTGCAAACAGCTAAAGAGCTGCATCACTAAATCATGTTTGTTAGATGTTTTGAAAAGCGAACATAGCGACAACGTTTGACATTCTGTCACGTTTTCACTAAAATATCACTTCCAAACCGCTCGAATGTTCCCAGTCTTTTAAAACTTATTTTTAAAGGCTTTAAAGTGTCATCCATCGGATATTTAATTCTCTTAAAAATGTGTTTTTGCAGATATATTTTTTCACCTTTCTCTCGTATCGTTCTCTCTTTTTATCTTTTTGATGTCTCTATTCAGCCGACATATCACTTCACAATTTATACGCAGATCCTTAAATGCGAATCCCTAAATCCACTCTCACGGGTCATCTAGGCAATTTTTCACGTGGCAAACTTATATCCTTTTATCACCAAAATCTCTCAGAATCGGTCTAAGAAAAAATAACTGACACAATGTTTATTACGAGACAACTTCTGTCCGAAGATTCATATGTTCGTAAACGTCCTACAATATAACATTATATTACTTCACGCGGAAATAAATAAATCTAAGTCGTAAATAATAAAAACTTGTGCCAGTTTCGCATTGTCGTTTGGGTGAGGACAGTTACGAAATTATTATTTAGTTTCGCTTTCTACATAATAATGTAGTACAATGTTTTCGTTTAGTTGACACCTATTGAATATTTGTAATATATTATTATTGAAAACTTTAAAGCGTTGAATAGAAATACGCTCTGGGACTCCATTGTGCATTGTATTGAAGATTGGTATCGCTAAACATGCAACAGTTTTGTACACGTTTCATACGATTCTATAACAAATATCATTTCGGATTTAGCATACGGTAATGGGGTACGGCTTTCAAGTACAATGGCAGGATTATATTGAAAAATTATCGACATGTTATCGCGCTTTGATTGATTTTAAACCATAACTGCGATGGGGGCGGTCTACTCCTGTGTGCCATGCTTCTCTCTTTGCTACTCACCGGCATAGTTTTTCATATTATTGTGAGCTGATACCTGTGTGGTTGCACCGTTGATCTGATCTAATTTTAATTCTTGTGAATTATGTGATTTATGAATTGTTATTTACTTTTTTTTCTGAATGAAAATTCAGTTTTTTTTTGTTAATTATTTTATGTACAGGCTATGATTGACGAGTTTCTTGTGGTCTTCTTCTCGTCATGCGCCTTTAGTGCCTATGCTAATAAACTATTTTCATTTCATTCCAAAGTGAACTTCTACCACTATATAAGGTCTACGAGTGTGCATCGACCAAGTGTTATTTGTGTCTTCTATGCCATTTTCATCACTTGTTTGTTTTCACTCGGGAATATTCATGCCTATACATATTTGATTTAGAATGTATTTCAGTATATCATGATCGATACGTACGCTCTAAATAAACTCTGAACCTACACTGTGTTCGATTCATGCTTTAGCTGAGTCGACATCAAACCTCAGAGGGGACGTTTGCGATGTCTTCCGTGTTCCCCTCACTGACGACTGTTCGAAGGTTACATTTCGAGTACACCGTTCTTTAACAATTTAAACTCGAATGGCGAGGCACAAACGCGTTTTGTCAACTAACTCTGCTACATATCGGATGTAAGTTTTAAAAACACCTTCTCTCTTTGCAGTTAGAGTCGTCTTTTGTTGGTTTCTATGCGAGTTACGTTCTTTGTTGGCTCCACTTGAATATTGAGCAGCGACTCGCGGGAGTTCGACGCTGAAAGCAAACTGACACACTAACTTGAGGCGACACTTCTATTGAACGAATGTGTCCTCCTTCATACATGCATAGTTACTGCTAATGGATCTAGTTTAATACTTATATAGAAACAAAGTTACTCGATAGAAGTTTCATGCGATTTAGTTTCATGTATAAATTATAAATATGTGTATTTTTGGATATGTGCGGATATCAAACACTGGTTTAACTTTTGTCTATAAACTTTGTACATGAATTGGTTACCCCTTCTAACTTCTATATATCTTCCAGTTTTGCAGAAAAATAACAGGTTTTATATAATAGTATGTTCTTTCATACATTTTTATTTATATATAGGTACATATACTGTTTTTATTGTCATAAATAAGTTATACCGTAAAAGTGGACTGGTTTCAGCACTAGCAACAAGGTTTGGAGGCATTTATTTTAATTTAGCTATGTCGTAGTATATGGGTACCACAGGGAGCTCACAATGCTCGCGTCTATGCCCTAGGTGCTACGAATACATGAAATTGCGAGCAGAAAAATTTTGCAAAAATACTTTTTACTCTAATCAAAATTATATTTTGTGGATGAAAATAAAATATTTTTTAGCTTCAAATGTTTGAAATCTTATTGGACTGCTTAGACATGCTGATGATGGTTATTAACTGATAGTAATATCCGTGTCATATTAGTCACTTTTCGAGATCTTTTTTTAGTTTTGAAAGTAACTGAATATAAACGGTTTTATCAGACTATTGCAGAGATACCTCTGTGTCCATGGTAGCAGTTGTCATCGTCCGTGGTCCGCACCCAAGCTTGCCATCAGGCGTAGCGTAATCATGCACGCAATGTTGTGCCTATTTGATATTCATTAACAAAAGTAAACACGTAATTTTAATAATGCACGGAGTTATTATAACTAAGCATTATATAAGTACATACGTCATGTTATATCAATAAATTAATAATAGAACGAAACAAATTTTCGGGGCCATAAATGTGGTATACATTTACCACTTCGCTTCCATCATTTTCAGTTTCATATTGGATTACTCAATTAATTCAATGTAATCACGGGCCCAACTAATTAATTTCGCGCACCGTATGAAGATGGAAATTTAATCGTTTTCATTGTTAGGGTACCGTTTTACCGTTCGACCATGATTAACTGATTAATATTTCCAAATATTAGTTTAATAAACTGCGCTACCACTATTCGCTCATCTTAAAATAAATAATTGTGTTAAAACGTATACGCTCGATTACAAATTTTCGTGTTGACTTCTATGTAAATAACATGTACATATATCAGGGGGGCTAACCTGCGGCTCTTTGAAGGATAATTTGTGGCTCTCAATAAATATACCAGAGTTCCCTTTTCATTTTTGTGCTATTATATTTTTAAAAAATATTATCGTTTCGTATGTGTTTCAAAATGTCTTTTAAATTACTGACAGCAAATGCGAAAGACTTAGTGCAGCGTTTCTTTAATACCTTTTAAGTACGTATTTAATTGCGGCCCCTGAAAAATTTCAAATTTGGAAAAATCATTCGGACTATCAAGGAGCTTGGACACCCCTGGTGTATATGAATATTCTATGTAATACTTACTACACATTTCTCTGGTATTATATATATGAAAAACTTTTAAATAATTCCATCTCAGTGCGAGATTAAAAACTATAAACTCACTTGAGTTTACTGAGCTTGTTCCATTTTGAGGTTTGCTTGTGAATGAATATTCATGGTTGGCGAATGGGAGACATCTAACTTTTGTTTGTACTTCGTGATCGTTTTAACTTCTCTTTCCAGAAGGTATTCTTTCGAAGAATATTTTAATGATCCTTGTCTTATATTATACGTGTCTTCATTATTTGTTATATGATTTAAAAACAATTTATATGATCGAAATATATTGTCTCAAATTTTCTCTTTGTTAGAGAATTACACCATATAACAAACATTTTTGGTTTAGTTTTCTGTATTAAAGCATTTGATAGAACGGACGGACCTATAGGGACTGGCTTCGTGTGTGGGAGCCCACGCCGAGGAGTCTCGACCCCGACGTTTATTTATTATTCTCTTTACAGTTTGACGCGCAGGTAAAAGGTTTTCCAGATTACGCGATGAATTCTAATGAAGATAAAGAGTTGGCTAATGGTGTCCGTTCAAAAAGAAAATACTGTAAACTCCATAATGGATGCCGTCGCTAATTGGTTGAGCGATGTTGCTTTTCTAAGGTTTATAGCTTAATTATTCCGCTATATGCGTCATCTCTGTTAGGTTTTCTTAAACTGTTTGTGCAGATAGACACATGTTTAATATATCCTAAAATGAACTTTAATTAAAGATATGAAGGTCTGTACATGCATTATATTCTAATAGTAAACTGAATTAATAAACTGCGTCAATTTTTACTTCTAAGTTGGGCGGCACAAACTTCAAAATCATTTGTTTTCGCGTAGATTAGAAATTAATTATTTAATTTAACATTACATAAGAAAAATATAAGTGGTTATGTGTATAAATAATCTTAGAGCTGCGTCACAAATACACAAACACTCGTCTTTTCTTTTGACACGCATTAGTGCCCCGCATGAAATGGACTAAACAAAAACAAAACTAATAGTAACAATAAAAGAACCACAAACCGACAGAAAGTAGGAAAAAAGGAGGGCAAATAATCCGAAAGAGGGACGAACGAAAGCTTCGAAAATTACGGACACAATATTTCATTGTACGGAGGAAGCAAAGAATAGGGGCCAGTGAAGGTCGCCAAACGTTGAATCTACATCGGGACACTGTTTACATATGTTTTGTAAAAGCAATATTCATATGTATAAGTCTACAGCATCCGTTCAGTCTATAGTTCTGATTGTAATTTTTTATTGATTAATTGAATGTAACTTTACGCATTTCAGCAGTAGGTCTTTCACATTCTAGTTTAATATCGACGAAGTACACTCACACGCCGGATTATCATAATAAGGATTTTCTAATAAGTTCAGATGAATAAACAGTGGCTACGTGTCTAAGTAAACTCGAGCAAGATTACATAAAGTATAAAAAGAGGTTTTAAAGCGGAATATTGTTTTCGCAACTCGGGGATTTGGTCTCGGAAAATATTGATCTTTTGGTCATACTCCCACACTGGTCGACAAGTACCGCCCATCCCGATAACGAGCGGGTTTACCACCAACTTTCGGACATTCTAACTTGACTATACTTTAACTAAAACATTGTTCCCATTTTTAGTTTGTGCTTACATAAATGTGTGCTGAAATAACCTAGTAACCACGAAAAAATATATATTTCTCAATAATCAATTCACGCCCATTTTTATTACTGAGAATGTTAAATAAATAGAGATGTATTCGGGGAAATACATATTATAGGAATAAGCAACATTGTGAATATTATTCGCTTTCAAAGAAATTCCATAAAAACACCTATTTCAATTCTTAACGGTTTATCTTAAAATAAGATCACATAAAACACTCTACAAGATGACGGCAATAAATTTTTTTACATCAAAACAGGTTACTTCTGCTTTCGTGGTCCCACAAGTTCACCTCCAAAACGATATAGGAGACAAGTTGAAATTTTCATTTCAATTATACCAAGACGACTTAGACACCGAATTTGGAGATACGCCGAGCTCAAGGGTGTAACCCCATTTACTTTGTGTGCGCGAAAATGATGGGATCCATATTTTATTTAATTGTTCTACTATACTATAAATTTTACTGTTTTTTTTATTGTTATTGCATGTATCCTAAAATCTGAAGGCCTTTCCTAATCAGGAACACTTTCGGATTTGACGCAACTTAGTGCTTATTTTACGGATGTTTGACAGGACTTTTTACGGGCTTGTATGTCAAAATTCACGTAAGTTACAAAACTACAAAGCGATATGATCGTATTATGAAACTTGGGATATGCCTGAGTAACCCCCCTGAAACAATAAAAAAACCACATCATTAAATAAACGCACTAACCCTAGTCTAGAATGCACTATTCTGTGCAAATCTAGACAAGCGAAAACCAAACACGAAATAAATACATATTTATGAAAAGTATAAAACCCGTAACTGAACATACACTTCTCTGTATTTGTATCTCCCATAAGTCTGAATTGATATCAAATAAAAGTATCGTTGTATGGACTTTGAACGTGTACACTAAATAATGGTGTTGTTATATGCACTCTATCAGTATAGAGATGAAAACACTAAGTTATAAATGAAGTCTTGCCCTAGTGTTTAAATAAGTAGTTTATTTGATGACTGGTATAGCTACTATGACGATTAAATTGCTTAATCCGCGCTTTCTTTTGCGCGAGTAATCGGATCTTGGGAACCGCGTATCGCGTACTTCGCAAAACAAATACTAGGTGGTTGCGTAGCTTTTTCTCCTGTAACATAGATGTTTCAGTTATTTGGGAGTTTCTTGTTGTGTTTGAGTTATCTACGGCTGCCTCGCATTTCAAATAGGTTCTGTTTTGCCCGTAAATTTCTTATCTAATGCTCGTATTTTTTATAGTATTATCTGCTTGGTTGAGTGTACTTAATATGCAACCACAAAAATTTCTTCAGCAGGAGTCTCCTTTTATTACCTACGTACAAATGCAAAGTAAAGATTTGATTAATTCACGTAAACAGTAGCCTAGTACATGATTATACTAGGTTAATAAATAAATGCAAAAGAAACAAGGTGTAAAATACAAACTGAAACATTAGTCTTCTTAATAGTAATTACGACCATTATTCAACTTCAGGGTAAGATGAAATGTGAACGGCTCCGGCGCTTGGACCGGATCCAGAAACACAGCTACATTGCAACCACCTTCATGCATTAAATATTTTGCATCTAATTTGAACGAAAATTATAACTTCATTTCTGTAAGTAACTTTGTAGTTAAGAACTCTTCAGTTTGGGTTCTTTGTGACCGTCTTTTGGGTAGTTTTAGCTGTTCGCTGCGTCTTAGAGTTGACCCAATAATAAAGTAAGTTCAACTTGCCATAGGTATTTTTTTTGTGACGACATCCCACTTTGTTTGCAAACCACTATTGTTATAAAGCCTTAGAAACTTCATAATGTATAGAAAAAGTCTAAAGACTTAGGTTTAAATAGTATCAGAGGAAATCGTTTGAAATTTAGTCAAGTTTATTTTCTTTCATTGGTATATGTATCATAAAAATGATGTTGGGTGTACAGTAATACCCCGCTTTACGCGACCCCGTTATGCGCGGTTTCACTATTCAAATTTCGCGCTCAATTGCCCAGCATTACGCGAAAGAGTGCGTATAAACATAATGTAGTCATTAACTTCTCTATGGTCGCGGGAATTTCAGTTTACGCGATTTTTTCCATAAAGCGGAGCATTACTGTATTTTAAAACAATCGATGATCGATGCCGTTTATCAATATTGTAGTTTTCAAACGCGTAGGTTTTGAAATGTGGACGAATATAATTTATTATTACGATCCCGTAGTGTCATCAGTAATATTTGTGTCAATCATTCATGGTTGGTTCGTGTCGCACGCTAAAATAATAAAAAAGACAAATAAACGTAATTCTAGACGTTATTACACAAATGAGATACATTTATAAAATTGTTTTTTTTTATACAATACAATTTTTTGTCGTGAATTGTTTACGTTCTATTCTTGTGACTATGTTTTATACATCCGTATTCATAAGCAATATTCTTTAGTAGCTAATGCAAGCGATTTCCCCTCCGTTGGGCTATTAAAAAGGAAATCATAGCTCACCACAACAAATTGCACCTTACGTCGCAGTTCTGACTGGTTTACACTGTTCAAGATTTTAGATCAAGTGATACTGTGCATACTTTCTGCGATAACTTCGTATAATCGTCGAATTTCCTAAGTCATATTGAATTAATCGAAATATAATACGCCATAGTAAGTTGCATATATTACAATTACATCTTGGATTTCTGTTGGTGCGGTTACGAGTTAGAGCGAGAAGAGAAGAGAAGACATTTCTCCAGTCACAAGAGAAAAGTAATGGATTTAGTCCAAGCCAAAGTAGTATCCAGAGAAAAAAGTCACTGACTCTCCATCATCGCTGTATTTTTTAAGACATTTTCAAGTTACTTGAAACGTGTAAAGTAACAAAGTAGTCAAGTTTGTCGACTGCGTGCGCGAACACACGGTCAGACAAGATAACACTCAACGGCGCCACCTGTTTATGGAGCTATTTTATTGCCCTACACCTGGTCAGACTGATTGCAAACACGATTATCGACCATATACTTACGCCTTATAGAACTAATATTGTTTGCGATGTATAAGAAAATTTGTAAACGTTGTAAGCCAACGCCTATTGGATTCCCAAAATGCGAAGTCGCACGCAATACGTTGGGTCCATTAACGAAATCAAACAGTTTTTTTTTCTTCTTTATGTATCCGTGTGTAGGAAATAATGATGGAATGAAAGTGTTTACTTGTAATATTACATGTTAGGCTAATTATTAGCTTATTTTAACAATCACCATATTATTTATTAATTAGGCCTGTTTATTACGTACGAAATGTGTGTGTTGTGGATAGTGTTCTTATAGCAGTCTGGTACTGAACAACTATGGTATTAAATATATATTTAGATAAATAAAATAATAAAATAAAATAGTTTATTTGTAAAGAATTTTGGTACATAAAAATAGCAAGGGCCCCTGTACTAGGTTCGAAAACCTGTGCTACTGGGTACCCCAGTTACTGAACTAGATGTATGATAGAAAGATTATAGAGATAGAAAGAGAATATATAAACAAAACTGTTAAAATACAAAGAAATATAAATATATATAAATACCGGAATATATACAATTATCAGAATAAATACACTTATCAGAACATATCAATTGTTTCAAATAATTATTTACATGAAAAGTCACATTATCATTGGGTTAGGGTTGTGTAAAACAGTAAAACGAAAACAACTAAAATTAAACAATATAAATTAACTTCATGATAATTTTATTAAAACATAAACAAATTTTTAGTAATGTTGACTCTGTGTTTCAAATGTAAAACCAATTAAAAGTTACCGCGACTCATAAAGGTATTTTAATGTATTTGAAACTATAGCGTTCGGAACCAATAAAAACACTATCTAATTAAAATTTGTTAGCGTGTTGAATTGTTTACCGCGAAACGTAACTCGTTTAACCCTAACACATGCTAGGATATTGCGAAGTTGCTTTTTTTTACCTGACCGTTATTTCGATTGTTTTTTTTTTAAATTATAATTTTTAATTTTACTTTTGTTATATATAACTTTAGAAAATTATATTTATAACGGATTTCAATTAAATTTATATGAAGTACTCAAAATATTTAAAAACAAATAAACTCATACGTTTTTAAAAATAGTAGGTACTTATACTCTTATATCTTACATTTTTATTACATTGTTTTTAATTTTGGAACACCTAAAACTTTTATTAATATCAAAAGTGAATATAGATTTTACACGTGAAAATTCTATTTGTTGAAACTTCATGTAGTATGTCGACACCTCGAGATCCACGAAGCGCGCAACGATACTGCTAATTATGTGAGGGTAGATCTAGATAATGCCACCACCCATTAACCACATCAACTGCAACCACCACACGAACCTGGATTATTCATTAAGCAAGCATGTTCGGTCTGCTTACCCCTAGTCGTAAACAAATGTCATTATGAAGGCAAATAAAAGAACATTTTGATGATAGCATATAACGCGGTATGTGTTGAAGGAATAGTGTGTATTCGTGATTATTATCTATTGTTTGGGTATCCAACAATTATAACCCTTTGACGCACGATACGGTTTTAGTAAACATGCTTGTACCACATTGAAATACTTTGTATAAGAAAAGCTTTGATATAAATAAAACAATTTTCGGAACACGATCGGCGTGTCAGAATCTCGATAAAGATAAACCTACTTAATTCGGCCGATCTTTGCTAACAATAATGGCCTTCGGATCTCACCCGCTAATTCTCTCCCCGCCCTCTCTACAGGAGGAAGAGGCATCAGGAAGAAGACGGAGCGTTCCCAATAATTGAGCCAGGGTGCTCGTGATTCACTATGTTTGCTCGCCTACGAACAATTTGTAGGGCTCAATTTATGCGGTAACGCGCACGTTATATTTTATCCCTTATCACCGTAATCGGACCATCGCGCATCGCCGTTGCCATACCGACCTATGAATTAATGCCTAGCTCGTTTTTACGCTACGCAGCGCCGCATATTAATGGAAACCGTGAAAATATCTCACACTCGCGCTAATTGCTTTTATATCAATATGCATAATGCTCATTACAATATGTCTATTATTCGTTACAAAGTATTATATAAACGTGCCGAAACGCCATATACGTGCTACGACATACTAAGGCTCGTAGTATCAGCTTCTTGTATGTCGTAGTCATTTAAGATTCGTAGCACGGTGCTTAGTATTCATACTCGTAGTATGCATGTATCGTATTCAAAAGTATTCTTTGTGTAGGTAGGTGTAGATATATGTATATAAAATAAACAGAATTTTGCTTAAAATTTTTGCTTGGTATATTGATAGTAACGAGATGGACGACATTGTCGGTAAACCTGCCGTGTGCTTACCCAAATTAAAGGTAAACTAATTTTACAAATGGAGAGATGAAAGAAGTGCCGCCTCGTCCTCGAGCGATGTCATAGCCCTCAAAGATTATGTAACCACTCATTTAATTAATGTGTCCGTTCTCATTATTTCAAACTTGTAAAATGAAATGTTTGAGCTCTTAGAAGGTCATTTATTTTGGTAGAACAAGATATTCTATACTAATACCTCTGGGTTTAATGTAACTAACTTATTTAGGGTCCTATTGTTATTATGTTAATATTAATTATTCCGAACGAAATCATGGCAACCGTCAATCAACTCGTAAACGTTGATAATAATTATAATTTAGCACACACAAAGGAAACATTCTTCAGGTGCATTAAAACGAGAACAATTCAAATGCTAACTACAAACCGTGCCCCGTTACAAATAGTAAGTTGGACCATTCGGTTCCGGTGTAACTTTGCACAGTGGTTCAAATGTCACCACAATAAATTCAACTGGCATGCCAACAGTCGCACAGAATCTGCGTAAAAGCGACATGCCCTCATTCTAGTTTAATTAAAGGAGATTGTTCGCTTTCATGGACAATAATAACAATTCCCCGCTTATATTCTGAGTATTCTGTTATGAAGATTAATGCAATGTTTGCGTAATTTTACGTATTGTCTTTGAATGGTGACTCTTCTCTTGTACTGCTGTTGGCGCGCTTCGTCATTTGTAAATACCGTTTGTCAATGCAAAATGTATGGTGTATGTATGTATACAACAGTGTCCAATTCTCAGCGTTTTTATTTTTGATATAATTTAAGCCGAAGTCGAGCTTGCTTTACTTTCTCTCTCTTTTATTCGTATGCACCTATGTCCATTGTGCGACAGAGACAACATATCCTTGCACACCGCCTTTTTTCTGAATTTTGCACGTTTTTATATAATACTTCGACTTCTCTTGGGACGAATTGCATGTTTCGCGCGTGATATGTAGTTTGGATGTAATAATTATTCTACATTTTAATATAAGTTTGTAATTTGTAAAAAAATATTATTTGTTAGACGATTGAATATCGCGTGATATAAAAATATAAATGTAAGATACATAATCATGAAACGATACTGCGTGGTAACCTACACTTTAGTGTCGGGAAGGATATTACAGCAACTAAATTTTGTCTATTTTCTCAAAAATGTTGGACTCACAATGTGTTGCTATTCTTTTCCACTAATCTTCAAAAATAAACAGCGAGTGGAATTAGCTTTAACTGATTTAAAATGGTACATAAAATTGTTGTAAAAAACGAAATACATTTTTAGACAGATAATACTTTGCAATTATACAAAGAAATATAACTTTTTTTAGTTAAGAAAAAAGTCACGACCAATCCCTCTAACAATTACTTGAAAATTAATTAAAACTCATGTTTAAAAAGTCTTGTACCGGAGGGGCCATGTTTAATCTAAAGAATTTTCCAGATTTTTTTCCTGTTTCACATTAAAATTGCCTCCTTTGATTAGTCACCGAGTGGCATTTTGTTTCTTTATTGTTTATGTCGTTGCAGTGGAATAAGATGTTTTTAACGAAGGAATATTTATTTTGCTCCATTTAACGACTTATTATTAGTATTATGAGTATTTGAATATCTATAGATAGGATATTCTAATACATGTAGTTAGCTATTTATAGTGCAAACTTTTCTATGTAACTTTTCATTCTCGTACGCAGGCGGTAAAATACGTAACAAAGGTGTTTTATTGAAATTTATTAACAGTATGAAACACTGGGCCTTATATTGTTTTTAGATTTATTAGTTTTCTTTTGTTTTAATTTTTATTTTTCTATTTTAAATTACTACGAGGTGTACATACATATATAGTGCAGTGTAATTAATAATATTATTGTAGTAATTGTTTATAATATAAATAGTATAATTATAAAATGTTAGAACTTGTTTATTTTGTGTCTGTAACGAATAACAAATAATGATTATTAATAAACGAAGCACATCTCGAACGGTGCTCACTCACGCGTTTTATGAAATATTAAATGTTAAGGGTCTTCAAAGGGTATAATATAATATATATATTAGACATAAAGGTTATTTACAATTTATTATTAGTTGTGTAAATATAATAACACTCTATTAAAAGGTACTAGTTTATTTCAACATTCTAGTGGACACAATTGAAATTTGAAGAGCAAACTGATACCTGCAGATTACTCTGTGATAAACAACCCTGATTATGAACTCTGTACACATATATATAGTACGTACTATACAGAGCGATTCAATTGAATGTCTGGTCAGGTAAATGTATTAAGTAATATTAAGGAACTGGAGCATGCTGTATATAATATTTTTATTTATTTATTTGAAACCGTCAACAAGGACTGCAACCACAATTAACTCCCAACCCTTGCGTCCTCAAAAAAGACGACTACAGCACGCAATGTAAATTACCTTAATAATACAAAATTTAAAGTTAATAATAAATCTCATGCAACAATAATGCCAAAATCATACAAACTGATGTGACTCTAATCTTTAACACTAGATTTACCAGCTCAAATATACCTATTTCTACTAAAACCTATTTCTACTAAAAAGTATATATTTGTTACAAATGCATATAAAATTCATAAAACTAATTCTTCTGTTATAAGTTAAAGAAGATTAGAAGAATTAAAGAAAATGTTACACGCAGTAGAAATTTTAATTTGATCTTGCAAGACCAGTCATTTTGACTGCTCTGGTAAATCTAGTGTTAAGACTTATAATATTTCATGTTATTTATAGAGGTAAAGAATATGTCAAAATTATGAAGCTCGTCACAGGACTTAGGAGGATTAATATACTAACGATTATATGTTTGAGCTTGGCCACCCCTGATATATATTTTGAAATACATATATGTAGATTGGAATTATTGACCTCTATGTGTCATTTTTCATTAAAATTATAATTCCATAAATAGATTTATGAGTGAAATAATTCACTATATCAAATTTTGAATCGTGCCTATAAAGTTTATATATCAATATAAGTAAAAATGATATGCCCATAAAAATGGTCAGTAAAAGGCCGTAACTTAAGACAACGCGTTTCAAGAGTCATTTCGCGAAAAGGCTATTTAAATTGCCTCATAAAACATACCGAGCTGTTCTCGGACGACGGAAGATGAACTGTTGGGTTCTGACACAGCTTTGTTATTAAACGAGCCTGTAAAAACAATCGTTCGAGGCTATTTAAATTAATTTTATTTCTTTAGGTTTTTTTCTTGTTTTTAACCAGCAATATTATTGTTGTACGAAAAAATTGATATTTTGTCATGTAGCTCGCGCTATGCTTTTTTACTTTCGAATATTATTAATATCATTCTCATTCCTGTCCGCAGGTCTTTTTACAGACCGCACGTTGGCTTAGCGTCAGTTGGTGTGCGGTCATATGGCCCACAAAAATATAAAAATATAAACAAATGCGCATCTGATCTTTACTTACACTAGAGTGGTGATTTTATGAATTGATTTTTGTCTAAAATAATAATTTATAAATACCATTTATTATTTACGGCATAATTTACAAAAATATCTGAAGAAAAAATTGTCAATTTGGGAATTTTTATTTAATATAATATACGATAAATTGAGTCGTCGGAGTCGATCGTTTTGAATTCAGTTGGAATTGTTCGCTTATTGGATGGTGTATGCATTCGAATATAAATTGAATAATATTCGTATTTCGATGTTGCACTCTCGTTTCACGTTTGTACTCGTGTGTACGTAGCCAGAGATATTATTTACAATACTTAAGACGTTACCGGACTTGAATGTTTTTCTATTTTTAAAAATATATATTTTTGAATGTGCGCTCGTTGTTAAATTCTGTCAGAATCCGTTATACATTTGATATATCAATGTCATTTAGTATTTTTATTTTTGTTTACTGAACATTTTATGTATCTCGCTATTTTTGTGCAATAACTTTTTTTGCTGTCCAGTTTGGATTTTGATGAAATTGATAGATGCAAACATATTAATAGATGTGAACACTTTTATAGTGTATATGTCAGTCCGACCTTAAAAATATATCAGTTAAGGATTATAATGTACGTTTAAAATATTAAATACTGAAAAAGCCAATATTTCATTATTTTCGGCAAATGGGGCTTAAAAGCTTAGCAAACTTCGCTTCTGTCCAATATGCTACAATTTCCAAAAGGCGTTCACCGACTGATAACGCAGCGGTAATAACAAACATTTTCCTTAAAACCCCGCGGCGTTGCCTTGAATAGAAGAAATACTGCGACGTAAAGGCACTTCTCCAAAGAAAACCAGTCGAGCGAAAACTCTGAGCGTAGTTCATTACCGGGCTCGCACATATCCGTACGATGTGTTTTACGATTTTTTTCTATACTCGCCGTCAATTGTGAACTCGGATAGATAGCGAATTGACATTGAAAAATTTTAGAAAGAATACGTAGTAACGATCGATGCATGTAAATACGCACCTTCAAATTCCAACCGACTCGTTACAAAAATCATAATCATCATTTGTGAATTTTATGTTCTCTCAGTATAAAAAGTAATGCCTTAACGCTAAAATCGTTTAAGAAATAACTGTTCTATAGATAGTCATTGTAACTAGTGAAATTACAATAAATTACAACAGAAAAATATCGGCTTTCTAAATAATTAATTTGACGTCAGAATTATTAATAGGCCAAATATCTGCCAAATCGAGCGATGAAGATTCGAACCAATTTTAGAAAGAATTGCTTTTATTAAGATAATCATTTCAACAAGGAGAATTCGTACCTTTTCAGGAATACCAATTTCCTGTGGCTTTTTCTCATTATCAATACAACGGCAGTACAATAATACTTCCACAACAATGAAAGTAGCTTAATGTGTACTTTGATTCTCGTACTTCGCATTACTAGCCATTACTGCAATGAATCGTTCCTATTCACGGACTTCTTCGCGGAGGCTTATTAAAATCCGCAAAGGATTCGGGTTACTTCGGGCCGCCCGATTTCTGCGGCCGAATGGGAGCGGCCCACTTGTATCCTAATTAAAACCACTCTTTATGGGCAATTCTGGCCAGATTGAAGCAGTTCATTCGCAGTAGGTGGAGGCCGTTTGGGGCCTATCACCGCCGAGTTCATATTTAATTTTCTTGATTTGAAATTGCTCTTCAAACAAAATTATATTCTTATCTTTTTATTTATAGACGTCGCTACGACCGTGACCTAATTAAATAAGTGAAAAGTATTTTTGTGTAAAAAAACTTTTGCTTGAGTTTAGAAATATAACCTCAACTCGAGTATTACACTTTTACTTCATACTTCTTGTGTATTATTATTAAAGGAATTCATACTCCAGATTTTTTCATAAACTTCAGGCTCTCTTCACATCAAACAACATCAATATTGTTTCAGCTGTTTTGCCTAATTATATATTAAATTTATACATAAACATTTAAAATAAAGCAAATTATAAACAGTGTAAATAGGCCTTATAAAATTTAATGTCATATAATTTGTGAATCTCGAAATTTAGCTAATTTCTTATCAAATGGCTATTTAACTTGTAATAGTGAAAGAGTCTACCCACCGTCATTGTTTGAGAATCCCAAGTCGAATTAAGATCTAAGAAGATTCTGTTGAGGAACTTTATTTTTCGACTTAAAAACCCACCGAGATCGACGATGATATTGTTTTATTATCATATCTCTGTAGTTTATTTTATCTTTGTATATCATATCATATCTTTGTAGTTTATTATAAAAATACCGGCTTATTTGAATTTTAAACAATATATGTATATATGTTGCATATTTATATGCACATTACAATAATTACAGATGAAATGTGATTGGGTGTAAAGAGTGGGGAATAAAGCAATCGTTTCAGTTTCCCATTGCAAATGCGCACGTGGTTGTAAAACAAACAAATTATCAAAATGCACCCCGAATCATTACGCCAGTTGGGTTAGCGTTTCCATGTTAGGGTTGTTAATATATACTTTTAATAATTCTCTGTTTTTACTTCTAAGAAATGAATTGTCTCTACTTATAGGTATTTACATATGTAAAATTATATTTAAATTATAGTTCATTAAAAAATCGTTTTTGACAACCCTAACCTACACTATAATTAAATTGTATGTTTTCATATCATAAACAAACAATACACCTATAACTTTAAGTGATGCTATGCCAATATAGATTGCATTAATATGCAATTTTGTATGAATTCTGAACTAAAGCGATACGTAATCGTGATACGTAATTAATTAGTAATTAATCACTAACGTTTGTGGTTAAATATTGAATTATGCAAGTTTAATGTTTGCAAATTGAAATCTCTTTTGTCAAACATGCAGAAAGAAGTGATATCGCTGTTGTTAGGGAAAATCGTTTATGCGTTTATTAGCATTGAGAGTTTAATACAAAATTTAATTTTAAATTTAAATTATTATCTATATTTAGGTTTTTATTTTATATTATTGATCCTACGTTTCGTAGTGCAGGTTTGTTTTGTATGTGCTGTAATAATCCCTAAACCTTTTTCATCGTAACTACTAACTTGCAATGCTGGTAGACCTCTGTAACAATCATGACCCCTGAGCCATCAAGTTAAACAAACAAGCTTGTCTGAAGAACCTCTTAATATAGAGGGGTGCATTTAAATCCCTGTTATGTTGGTAATGTTCTGTGGCAGGACATAATTGCGTAGTGCTTTTGTTTTTTTTTATTACGAAGATTCTTTCTTCTTTTCTTTTGTTTTTGTCAATTGTAACAATTTGGCAATATCAATCTAAATGTCGGTATATATTAAACAGAAATTACGCTATAGTTAAGTATCTTTGAAAAAAATTAATTTGTTTTTGTATACAACTTCGATAAATGAAAATCACAGTGATTAAAATAAAAATCTGTTTATTTGCGTTTCAATTATCATATTATTAGTGTTTGATTAATACTGAAAAATGAATTAAAAATTCGTCTGCAAGCCGTGCCGTGTTCACTCTTGCCCGTCACTTCTACTCTAGTAGAAAAACTTGTCTAATTGGTTTGTGCAACATTGACTAGCGCCCTCATTTCTCGACGTTTGATCCGAACCAATTGAAACTCGGTTACACACTGCTATGCTTTACTTACTCCAGTAACCCCATTTCAATGATTTTTTTTTTATTATTTAAGTTCGTTTAACTAAGGCTAGTAAGCAAATAGAGCTGTTATTACCAAGAATCGCCTTCACTATGCCGGGGTATATACCACTGAGATTTACAGGACTGTGCTTTAGACCTCTGCTTCTTTGCGCATTTGTTGTTCATTAGATGCACTAAATAATAATAATAACTAGATACATACATTGTTCTGCCTCCAATCTAGTCCAAACATGTAATTTATATATTTAATTGTTTTATAAACTATGTTGAAGGTAAGTGTTAATAAATATACCTATATTTAAAAAATAACAACAACAAAGAAACCAATCGACCCGCAAATAGAATTATCCCTATGACCCTTAACAAAATTAAAAAATCAAATGTCACCCCTTTCGTTAGGGGAAGAACGGAAATAAATAAAAACGTGGCTATAAATAACTTTGCGAGTTGAATCCGGGAACCCTAATGAGTAAGATGGGCCGACGCGAAATTGAAACCGTCCCCTTACTGATAAATCGGGTTAGTTCATAAACCGCCCTATTAAAAATATTCACTCCAAACCGTTACGGTTGATATATATTTTAAACAAATATGTATGTATATAAAAAGTGAAAATATTTATTTCTCTTTTGTTTCGTATTGTCCGGTTATCCACATAGCCTAGTATATATTTTTATTTACTATTGATATATGTAAATAAGCTTAATGATATCTTATGTGTTTTATAGTTCTAATAAACTTTTTAATTTATCATTTGTGATAACAATTTTGACACGTGCAAACTCATCCACTCTGTCGCGTTGATATGATCATTTAAAACAGATCAAATTTTGTGAATTCGAACTGTACAGTTGCAACGTAACCGAATCGTTCCGGTCTCAATAAACCATTTGTATTCAAAGAGAAGGGCGCGACCGGCCGCATTTTAATTTACTTACTCGAATTAAAATCGGGCGTGATTCGAATTCGATCCGTCTCCGTGATGCCTTATTTTTTATAGCTGATTGAAGAAGCCCTTATTATAAGATCTTCGCGAAATAGCCCATTTCGAATTCAATTGAGTATTCTCGAGTAACCTTCTAAATGGAGAGCTTTCAGACATATTTTCTAAATTGACTATAACTTGTTTTGATGAACACGAATCCCTTATTTGATGTACGCGGGATGTCTTTGACGGAATATAAAATAAGCATATTTTATTTAGGGAAATATAGGGTCGTAAGTGAAAACTTGGACCCTCCACTCGGATCCACCGAGGGGTTCTGCTGACTACTCACGTGTACCATATATTTTAAAGAATCATATTGTTTTGGTAAAATATTAGGATCCAGAACAAATATCGATTCGAGTTTAAACGCAGGAATTGGGTTGAAATTGTCAAGTAGGAAGGAAATATCCCTGTATTTACCCCGTTTATTTGATCAGACGTAAGGCGATGCTTTGTTGTGGTAATTTCATTAGACAACGTTTGCGTCCGACGGTTACCGGTGGCTGCATATTAATTTGTGACGTCATTATATTTTTCTGTAGAGAATTTTCTTTCGCTATTTTATTTATAACTAAAGTCTTTGTTTATGTAAGAATATTGTATTTCATTAAATTTTATTTAACTCAATATATAAAATAATATTAGTAGTAAAATAAATAATGTGGTACCTAATATAACGATGAAAGGGGGCGTAATAAGAATGTTATGTTTACGACAGTCTGTGGAAGATGAACGATGATGAAGCATCCACCAGGAGCACATAATTAGATTCACCAAGGCGGGAGATACCCAATACGTCACTGGAAGTAATGGGTATTATTAACGCCGATGGCATCAGGTGCCACAAAATTATCCATGTCAATAGAGACTCCCATGATGATCAAATCGAACGAGATATATTATTTAATATAATAATCCGAGGGGGGAATACTTTTTTAAACTCAAATTGTTGAAGATGGAAGTAATTGATATATGTATAATATTACAAAGTAATCAAGTAATCAAAGGCGTGACGGAAAATCAACTAAAAACAAATGAACAGAGGAATATTAAGTAATTGAAAGAACTGCATATATAAAAACGACTTTTTCATAATACAAAAACAAACACACAGAAAACCGACGCACGTCCATCAAAACTGAATTGAAACAAAGAACTCGTTGTAATCGAACCTTAAGCCACAAGTTGAGCACCTTATTGCGTCTCATGCAATATGTATGTTAATATCGTCGCTAGACAGTAGACCCATCTCGTTATTGCTGAAAATCGACCCTACCCTCAGTTATTCCTTCAAACCCCCACCCCTTTTGCGTAATAACTCTAACCTGAAGGATTTCTTCACTTACCAACCTATCTTCATTCGATCAACCGCATACTATGTGCTTGTTTGTAGTTAAGACAGGTTAAACTTGCTAAAGTTGATATACGATGTACTTGTATGTAATAATTATATTGGGAATTTCTTAACTTCAAAACAGTGTAAAGCAAAATCAAAACAAAATTGTCACAGAATCCTAATGGTTCACGAAAATCAATTAAAAATTAGTGATGAAGTGGTTAATTTTTTGTTGAAAGTCGATGGATATGTCGTTGTGATTTTGTATGAAAATCAGCAATCTCAGTGATGTGCCAAGTATCCCCGTATAAAACTGCTTCTGAAGTTTATACTCTCTAAAGAAATCATATACGTAATATAAAATCTTGAATATTTTCAAGAAAAATGAAAGTGAACTTTAATTAAGCTTTGTGCTTATTACAAGAAGCTTTTAAAAACAAAACATATTACGCATACAAAAGTCTTATTAAAGTCTTAAAACAGGTATATCTTTGTAAATTAAGTCATATGTACGTACTTTACATGGAAATATCAGAGTGACAGTGCTGCTTACGAAAGCAGTCCGTTAACGTTGTTGAGTTTTACAGTGAAATCTACTTATCTTGGTTCGCAACTTTATTTGCCTAGAATAGAAGTAATTACTTGAAATATAATTAACAGTATATTTGTAATACACGTAGTAGTAATATTATTATTGCAATATTTTATACTTTTAAAATAGATAAATAAAACCAAAACATGATTAATTAGATATAGATCCGATCGGTTGTAAATAAAATTACAAACGTGATCAAATTCGAGATACTTTATAAGATTCGTTGTTATTCGTCGTACGAGGTCTCTGCGTATGCACGTAATGGACTAAATATTTATAAATAAAAAAAATAGTCCAATTTTTAACTCGACCAAAGGTTAGCTGGTTTTACTGTAGAACAGTTGTAAGTTGCAAGCATTTCCATTGTTTATGATAAAGAGAAAATCTTGTCGCGGCTTTATTCGAGCCATCATATGAATAAAACCAAGTCAGGAACATTCCTCGCCTGCTCGTGGGAACGTGTCGCATCATTCTTGCCTTATGATTTTATTGTGAACATAAGTCGTTTTATAGTTTCGGTGTGTTTTGATATTGTCGCTTTATTGTCTTTTTTGTAATCTTTTGTTTACTTCAACTTTATTTTTTATTATAATATAATGGAAATTAAATTTTAATTTATACAATTTCGTCTTAATGTATTTCTAATAAGGTTTATGCGATCAGCCGTTTATTTAGAATTAAGTGTAATAGTATAGTTTAATTTAGTTGTAATTTATGTGTGTAAAGTATACTCATTTATGTCTAAAAATATTAGAATGATTTTCTTTTGTTTATTTGAAGAATTCAGTTTATTTTCAACTCATAAATGAATTTAAATGAAGAATAGCAGGAAGTAATGGCAAACTGTGCACCGAGTGAAGTAATACATGTTCTTATTTACTTAGATACTATTAGCCCACTGAGCTATATAATGTTAGGTAGCATGCGCGCGCAACCTAATTATTTAAAAGCTCCGTAAAAGCTATGTGGCACTGCTGGCATTGTCAAGATGGTGTCTGGGTTACAGCGGACATAAAATATTTTAATGGAACAGCGTTGTGGTGGCGCTGAGAGATGACATTACAACTCGTTTAGACCCACAGCTCTTTGGACACACGTAGAAAGTACTGTATGTATTAATAAGTATTTTGAGGACTTTTTATATTAAATCAGCTAATTGCGCTTTACAACAGTTGCCTTGGTGATTTAATTCGTCCCATAGCCCGAAAATTCCAAGAATAGTGGTAAAGGTCCGCGGTGTAAATGTTCAATCTATGCAGCTATATGTAAGAGAATATCGTGACGATGCATCTAACCGCATGGATGTTGTTGAATTTCAATCGATAAATGTATCTTTGATGTAGAAAGCGGCGTTGTAACATTACCCCTTTTAGATGAAATTTTAAATTAATTTACGTGCTCAGGTGCGCGGTGTTAAATATTTACGAAGCTACCGGCTGTTCATGGTAACTATTTTTGACATTGTTTTCTCAAAATAATATGATAGACATTTTTAAAATGTGGGTCAGTGCAGTGAGTAACTAGGATATCCTATGTAATGGGTATTAAGAGAAGAACTACACAAACCATTACATACCCAGAACCAAAACAAGTGCCTACTTTTTATTTTGTTTAATAATATTTGTTTCAACCTCTCGGTTAAAGTTTACCTGAGGTTACGTCTACTACTGGTCGGCGATCGCTTACTAAAGACTGGCGAGTTTCATATGGTCTTCTTCTTGTCATACGCCTTTTCGAAGCCATTGTAGAGTCTAACTATGAGCAAACGTACGCCTTTAGTGCCTATACTAATAAATTATTCTCATTCCATTTCAAAGGTTTTGTAATAATTGCAATAGTCTTATCTTTTTTTTTGTGTAAAGTAAAGTATTACACTTCAGCATAGTTCAGGATCGTATCAACAAAATTGACTATCAGTATTCGCAGGTTAATGTACCAGAAGGAAGTATCTATTAACTTTACGGCTATTCTTCGAGATTTATAAGAATTTTATATCTCGTAGCGAAAGTTTTTGAAGATTATATGCAAGTTAGTACAATACTGGTGTATCCATGATTATGTTATAATAATTTAAAATATACGACTTGCCACGACCACGATAGCTGTACACTTTCGAAACGACGGAATAAAATAACAGAGAGGGAACGCGATAATATCTAAACTAATTAAAACAAAAGAATTTACTTTGTAGGGTTTTTTTTAAAAAAAGATCGTGGTATATGAAGGAAAAATGTATTATTGGGAATATGTTATCGGTTTATATTTCTTAAGAGCTGTTACTGCTCTTTAAAACATGTCAGCTTCATAGAGTCTGAAATAATTTCTTGAAAATCTAAATCCATCTTAAATCTAGTTGAGCAGCATTTATTATTCTATGCAAAACGACATGCAATTTAAATACATTTATTTTGCTAAAATTGTGTCTCTTCATATGCCATATGTGTAACAATGTTAGGTAATTATATTATCAAGTGTACGTTTTCAATTTTATTGTATTTTTTTAAAATAAAACCTTGTTTAAGTTTCCATCAAAATTTTTAGTAAAGATTCCACCAAGCTTAATATAAAAAAATATAAAACAAGGGTATTTAATGAATTTAAAAATTTAATAAAAGTAATTGTATTAAAATGTAGTCTTTATTTATAACGCTATTTATTACCGTAACAGCCGCCCGACAGTGCATCTACAACTAACCGCCACTACGACGCTCGTTGTTGACATTTTCATGTTATTTCTACGAGCAATTGTTTATTCAATGTTATGTAAACTTACATTTATGTACACAAACTATGTTGCAAACGTAATTGTACTATTTTCTTTTAAAACTAGAACGTGTTTTGTGTCGGTGTTTTTTTATAAGCTAGTATTTACCGGAAATAATATTAAACGTTCCAAATATGAATCAAAGCCGCTATTAATAATACTTTTTTTTTAATATTTCATACACGAATGTTATTTCGAATTTGCATTGAAATCAATATTATTTGCTTAACAATACACCCGAAACCCTTGAACGGATATAAGTATAAAAGAGAATCGAAACACTTTTATTCGTATTCATTGTGTACTTTTATACAAAGAAATGTCTGTATATGAGTAATGGTACTTACTGCTCACGACGTCAATATGAAGACTGAGATATAAATCTTTTTTTTTTCGTGTCTCTACGTGAGTACTTTGAAGATGTTGAGTGAAACGCTTCAAAGATAGACGCCGTAAAGAACCGTTGCGAAATTTAATAGTATTTTTTTTTTAAATTGTTTTATTATGTATTTAACTTAAATATTTAAGATAATAATGTTCAGTAAATAAACAAACATAGGATAATAAAATCTCGAACTTTTAATTATAATTTTTTTCGTTAGGATTAAGGATAGTAATTTTTTTTATAAAAGTAAGTATGCACACTTTAAGAATATTCTATAGTGGTGAATATAACGGCATCGCTTTTGATAATTATATATTATTAGAAAACTGCTAAAGAAATTAATTAGTAATTAAGCATGACTGAACGTGAACTGAAATAAAATAAACGTTATGCGATTCGTAGCAAATAGTAACTCAATTTAAAAAGAAAAGTTCGGCATGTCACCACACACTGCCTTATATTAAGCTGATTTACAATAATTTTCTCAATAAATTGTAGGTACTTGGTAGTATAATAATTTTCATCGATGAATAGTTGCGCTAAAAAGAAAACAAAACAAAAATAACATTCGTAACAATATCGCTGTAAGCGTCGTCGGTTACAAAAAGAAATCTAGTTCACAGTATTTCGATGCTGTGTATTTATTTATTGGTGTATCGATACCTCGTAACCGAAGATCTCGAGTGAGATTTTTTCTCCCACCCAGTTTAATAACAATAGAGAAGATTTATTGAGGCTTCCGGGAAGAAGTACGTGAAGATCGACCTTTAATATCCAACCTTTAGTTGCAAGAAATGTTTTTCTTCTTTCTCCTATGTCTTTACCACTGTGATATTTATTGGTTTTCAAATATGTATTTTTTATCGAATGGAAAGTTTTATAGCATGAATTCGATTAATTTTATCAGGATACTATACTACTATTGTTCTAAGTCACCGTTCCCTAAAGATACGAAAACAATTTTCTTTGTCTCTTGGTTTATGAATTTCCAATGCAAAAAAAAACACTATTCGTTTGTTTTGTTTATAATATTATATATGATTGTTAATGATATATACGATATGGCATGTTTACCATTCCAGCCCCCTCATTGGGATCTTATTATCTAAATAAAGGAATATGGAAATAAAATAATCTTCATTATAATTTATATTCGTTGCAAGCGGGAGTGCAGCGGGCACCAGCAATTTATAATATAAAAGTTGATGTCCGTTGCCTAAAAAGATTTAAGCGCGAATATGAATTATTTTTGGCAATATGCCAGAAAAATATTGGCATTAATGTGGCCTCAACTTCGCTACTACTTCACTTTTCTAACTTCTTACAGCGTCCATAATAAAGGTTATGTTGTAGTGATGTCTCTGATTATAAATTATTCGCTAAATGTTTTGGTTGATTTAAAAGGTGCGTTATTAAAACGCATTTTTTACTAAATGAGTATGCTATTATTATTTAAGTAGGTATATATGTTTTATATTGCCACAAGAATTGTTTGAAAAATTCGACAACCGCGCGCGTGTAGGGCTAACCAAGTGATTGTTCTGACAGCCGAAATGTATGACAATGAAGAATTTCTCGAAGAATTAGAAGATAATGATATACAAACTGTAACTTCTACGTCCTCAACGACATCGGAATCACCATCCACTGTTTCGCAAATGACCACTATCGAAGAGGGTCTATTAAATAAAACTGCCGGATTGTATATTCAGTATTTAACACGTAAGTTATCAAACAGCCATAATGTTAATCGTACATCTGTCTGTTTCAGGTTCCGAAGATTTGTATATATTTTTAATTAGTTTTAAGTTATTTTTATAGCGTGGTGTTCCTGTTTGATAATTATCCTGGGATTTTAATCAATATTTTCTATAATGATAGTTTAAAGCTTGAGAGAGCGTCTAATTAGAATAGTCTAATTTGTTTTAGTGAGAACTAGTAATGCTACTGACACTCAAAACGCATATCGGGTAAGCGCGCGTATTAGGTCACACGATCTATTTACAGTAAAACCTGATTTATTGGCATCTAATAAATAAATGTTAACATCAGTCAAGATAATATTGCCTGTTTTGTGAACCAATATTCCCAGGTTATTGTCATAAATTGTTCATTGCCTCAACTATAATAAGCACGAATAGCCTACACAATTCCATTAACTCCACTGGGCGTAGTAATGAAATGTGCTTCGGACAATAAAATTAATCCAACATCGCATAAATCGATTATCCGACGTAATGATTGCAATATAAAATTTATTATAAGAACGTTGACCGTTGAATTCACGTAAATACGCCGATTGTTTCGCAATATTTCGCCTATCTCGATGTCGTTTGCTATTCAGTGTATTTACGATAAATTTCCTTTATATGACGAATGGGACAAATATTACGTGGTGTTTATGTCTTGGTTTTATCGCTCTCCTGAATCTTATTGTTTTATATCGTAGATGAAAATAGAGGATTGTTTAATATAGTATGAACGCGTTATATTAAAGCATCGGATTTATTGCTTTTTTAAAGCTGGTTTACATTATGACATTAAGCTATTTTCAGTCTCTATTAGCATTATATGAAATTTGTATAAGCAAAATTAAATTTTTATATCGATGTTTCTCCCGAAAAAATTGCCGTTACTTCATCATTATTTATATACGTAAGAAAGATTGGAGAAAAACCAATTTTATTTTTAATGACTTGCGACAACGATTTGTTTACAAAGACCGCCTTTTGTTGATGACGTCATCATGAATTTACTGTACAATAACTGATTTACGTGTAGATTTAATTAGGACATGCTAGCAAATAGGTATATACGCCTCCTAAGAGTGTAATCGTAGGTATTATCATGATGTTAATCTGAATGGTGCTCATCACTTCAAGCAGGCATGCTTCCTAACTATTACATTCCATACACGTTACCATGGGATGTACTTAAAGTTATATTAAGTTGAATGTGGTCACGTGTTACTTCACATGTTATAAAAAAAAATACCAAGAAAATATGCAGTGACTGAATTCCTTCCTTGTCTGCTGATTTCTTTCTATTAATATTCATGTTACAGCTATACTATGTTAATGAACTTGATAGTTAAACGTTAAGCGCTGACCGTTAACATTTATTTAACTACAGTTCTCGTCGTAATAGCCAGTCTAGTACTGCTAACTAGTAAATGTCGATTAGTACTTTAAACTTGGATACAACTTTAAATACCAAATTTTAATCGAGAATTTTGTGAATTTTAATTATAAATTTTAAATTATTCACATTAATTTTCTGATAGTTTTAATAAGTTTTCTAAATTTAGAAGTTTTAATTGTTAAGTATTGATTTTCATTCAATATCATACTCTTCTGTCTTTCTCCTTACAAATTCTACAATGCTATACTTTTAAAAAAATTCTACTAGAATCATATTAGTCGTGCGGGGATCGTATCACAAACCAATTTGAATGTGATGTTTCAGTTTTCTGTGTTTCTGCAAATGTATCACTTTTATCCAATACAATGAATTATTGCTATTCGATAACACGATCATTTTGATTCGCTGAATAATGAATGTTTCAATGTTAGCGATATTGTATATTTGATTCATTATTGTTTGCAACCTACCCACGTGGTTTATTTTTAGAGATCATTTAAAAATAAATTATTCCGTTTCATATAATCACGACGGCGAATGTATAAACAAGTTGAGGTTTAATACTTGCGAAAAAGTGACACGTATTCATCACCTGATACCAGAAAGTAGCTTCTCATTTCGGTGCCTATTTGCCTCGATATTGGGCAAAATAACATAAATTTACATATTTATAGACATAGATCATGCCAAATGTGCGCTGTACCGTAGTAATTTTGCTAGTGAATAGCAAATGGTAGGTGTCTTATATGAACGTTCACGCCGACACGTCCTCACGCCCGTTTCAATTCCGCGTACATATATAAAACGTGACCATTCACATTCCCAGCCCGTCGAGGAATAAACATATCCGTCACATTTTTTTCCTCCGCCAGTACCAACTGACAGACGTGATTTCCTAGTCGTGGTAAATAGACGTGTGATTCCATGTCTCTGGCAACGCTCACTTAACGGTAAATTAGATACACTTTTTCATGACAATTTTGTTACATCGCTTAATATTATGTGTACTTTGCTGCATCCTTCCTTTTAACAGGACACTAGCGAAAAATCCGTTTTTGTTTTAGAATAACTCTAATCTGTTCCGTATCTAACACCAACCTCAGCAGACCGCAGCGTCCGTCCATGAATATTTTAACTCCTGTGTGACACGCTTGCGAAAATACGTAACTCGTATTCGTTTATTAATGCTTTATCGATCGATCGCTCGATTTTTTCCAGCAGCACGCCTCCAGGGAGCGACCTCGACTTCGATACGTATAAAGAACTAAATGGGATTTCATTTTCTAGTTCAGAAATCAAACGTTCCCGCCGGCACGCGTCCAATGTTCTTTTTGGGATATTTCGTCCCCTTTCGATATTTTTGTTCCGGTTCGTTTGTTGGCTCGCGGATGCCTTAATAACATGTTCGTGCGTGTTCCACGTGGTTTTTTCTGTGAGAGCAGCCGAAACCCGTTCCATAATTGTTATGTGGCTGAGTGCGCATTTTTCCAAGAGATAATGCCATTAATCTCGCTCTACGACTATAATGAAAATGCACCGGATTTTCAACTTGCCTCGGAACATTCCATTTTAAAACGTTATAGCAAGTAATGCTTTCGCTGTACTTGGCTCGACAATTTTATTCCGTCGCAACTTGCCTGAGAGAAGTTACGTTTAGGCTATTACTAGACATAAATTAAATTTGCTTCGGAAAAGTGAGCGCGCTTTCGTATCAATACGTAATAAACTCAACAAGAGCTTTCATATAGCGGATAATTCCTTCGGGAACGTTCTCAAGATGTCTCTTTAATTTATTCATAGTTGAAAATTGGGTCGGAAACGTCGAAGTGTGTCAGTAACGAGTGCGATATTGGTCGTAAAATTCCAACGATACGACCTCGGATAAATAATTCATAATATAACTTTGGCCGGACCTTTCGGGATTAGCAATATTTGTCGGACACGGGACACCACGTATATAAACACAATATTAAATACTTTTTTAATTAAATTTCTAAGTATTATTATTTTGTATGTACAGATCCCCCGGAGCTCACGATCACGCCCTACAACCTTCAAGTTCGAGCAAACGGAATTGCCGCCTTCTACTGTGCAGCGAAAGGTGATCCTATCCCAAACATTCAATGGCGAAAGAACGGAAAGCGAATTTCAAGTAAGTACACTATTACGAGTGGGTCATATATCAACTACATTCTGTCGTAAGAATACAAGTTCTAACGTTAGATATAATAAATCGTATTTGCTAATGCACTCGATAACGCTCAAGCAATGAGCCGTAAAGCACATCGGCAAAATTTCGCAACACAGCATAGCGCGAACCCCCTTTAATAGTTTCATCGTCGACTATGAAAAATGTAACTGGCTCAATCATGCGCATAAACGGCGACGCTCAGACCCGGCCTTGCGTAAAAGAATAATAGTAGTGTCGATTTGACGTCACACCTCACCGGGCTCACCTCATTCTATATTCATGCAGCTTTATCAAAGTTGGGGCCGATTTGTTTTTCTGTCCAACTGTCACAGTGACTTGGCCATCTATCAAACGGAGAGGGTACGCTGACGTGCGAAAAAATACCTTGACGTTCGCGCGACTTCCCGCGGATGTGTGAACAACGGCAGGCTTACTGTGTAACTTTTACGATCACAATTGTAACGTTTCGTCGATTGTTTGAATCATACATTGCTGCTTTGTTATGCGTTGATGTATTTGATAGGTAAATAACTACTGTTATATACGTATTGTTTACAACAATTGTCGCACATTTCTTCTTCCCAAAAGTTTCAAAATTATACGGTCTCGTAGTCGTGAACTTCTTTTTGTTTTCGTATTGCCTTTTTGATATATTGTTTTAGTTGATGTCAAACACTGAATTTTGTTCGTTATTTATTCCTTTATCATTCCTTTGTGAGTTAAGAAATAGGCTTATATTCAGATTTTTCTCATCTCCCACATTAGGATGTATTAAAATACTCGGATTTTTATGTTTACTTTTGAATTTCCAATATCTTTCAAGTGTTTAAAGTGTATGTGTGCCGTAAGAATGACAATCAAGTACAGTCGCCGCGTCGTGGGTGCTCGCATGATGTATGAATACGCCCTGCCCTCCACCCGCCCGCCCACTGTCGCTCAGAAAATTACTCGCATCACTTTCCTGACTTCCATTCATGAGGGCGATATTTTAACACCTAGAGCTTTGAATTACGATGCGCCATTTAGATCTTAAGCGTTGTTATTTCTAGGTATTTATTTCTCTGTAATTAATTGCATAATTAGACATTTAATATGCATGATTTTTTTTGTAATATAATGCATATTGGTAGAAATAGAAAATTGAAAATAATTGTCAATTGTAGCGGAAGAAAATTGTATACTTTTTTCTGTATGTGTTTTAAAAAGGCTTGAATAATTTTCATGTTATGATAAAACATCTTGTCTTCGCGTTATTTAATTTAAAAAGATCAGCTTTCATTTTCTTCCATTTTCCTCGTATGACTTACGCACGCTTTTGGAGCGACGGAGAATATTTGACCTTGTATAGTACCTCCGTAATGAAATTGGCAAAATTTGTTTTGACAAACTTTAGTATCTATTTATTTATTAATGTCATGCAAGCTTTAATTGAATAGAATACGGGCACGAATCTAGAAGCACGACCTTGAATACGCAGAAATAATTTTAGATATAATTGGCGTGGTGAAGCGGCTTAAGACAGGACTTTGTCCATAATTCCGCTTCTTTCATTCATGTTTCGAGAAGGGTGCCGATGGTTACACTAATTCTATACGAGTATAATATCCTATTCCTATTGTTCACAGCAATGCAATCACGTTACCAAGTATCCGATATGGGTGCATCTGCGGGCAAGAACGCAAATGGTGCCATGCTCCGTATAGACCCAGTTCGGGCACAACGAGATGACGCGCTCTACGAATGTGTGGCAGAAAACGGCGTAGGCGATGCTGTCTCACATACGGTTATCCTGACTGTTTTTGAAGGTAAGCTCATTGTAAAAGTATATACTACGAAAGCTAACTACAGATTACCAATGACTTCTATTTTATTGCTAAATAAATCGTAACTTCCAAGAAAAATAGGTTAAACTCTTGGAATAAAAATATCTTACTGAACAAAAGAAAGGCGAGTAAATCCCGTATTACGAATTGTTATCGAAACGTTTCAGGGGTAACCGTTAAATTACGAGACCATTATTAATTTCTGAGTAAGTTTGTTTAACTAGCCGAGGTTTCGGTAGTAAACTCCGCTTCGGGAGGCTCAAGGTAACGACCTGCAACCCCATAAAGTAGCCTCTCGCCGACACCGTGATCCCCTAAAGAAATAACTCTAAGAAAGTCGCCCGAAGACAGTCCTCTCAATAAATAAGCATTAAAAGGGCCAGCGAAGTCGACACCGGCCACGATAACGATATCCTGTAAATTGCGACTAACGACGAATAATAAGACGTCCTCAGCTCCAAAATGAAGGAATTATTATTGTTTTAAGAAAGGGGTCGGCCAGCAATTGATGTCTAAATTGTGATAATTGCCTCATATTTTAAGGCTTATTTAGTTGAATCATTCCGGACTGTCTGTTTATGGGAAATTAGTCAATAATAATACAATTAAGTATGTTGTAATAATATTTGGAGTGATATTTTCATTTGAAAGCAACGTTATTTGTTTGTTTGTTTGGGATTTCATAGGTTTTCAATAGACAACGTTTTAGACGTATTTCATTCAGTAATTTTCGTTCGAATCGTAAGTAGATTGTTTTATTTAGGGGCATACTTTAAAAATCGTCTTATTTTTCAATATAAAACAATTTTAATATATTGTGACTAAATTTAATTTGATTATTTTTTCAGTTTATTCAGAATTCAATGTTTAACATTCATCTGAAATATTAAATTTTAACATTTTATGTGGATTTTATTAGTTTTTTGTTTTTTTATTTATTATTTTGCGAGCATGAACAATCAATCTAGTTCAATTAATTTACTTTAATTAAAGTCTAAATTTTATGATTTATATTTTATTTCTAATAACATGCCTATATAAAATTTCATGCCCAGTATATAACTTCATTCTAGGAATAGTTCAAAAAATGTTTAATAGATAGGTACTTCTTCGATTTAACCATTAATATGGAAATGAAAACAGATAACATATTTAATTCAAACAGGATTATTTTTTCACAACTCCATTTATAGTAAATAATTTGAAGGATTTTACGAGATTTGTCTCGACTACGATGGCTGCAATACTTTCGAAATATGGGTCTTTTAAATTAATCAAAACCTGTTCACAAATTACTTTAGACAAGCAATAGTGTACAGTATTACCCCGCTTTACGCGACCCCGTTATGCGCTGTTTCACTATAACGCGAAATTCAAATTTATTATTAAATTACGCGAAAGAGTGCGTATAAACATAATTTAGTCATCAACTTCTCTATGGTCGCGGGAATTTCAGTTAACGCGATTTTTTCCGGAACGTATCCCTCGTGTAAAGCGGGGCATTACTGTATGTCTTTTTTTCGGGTTTCTCACATGTAACAGAATTAGAGATAATATTGAATATAAATAGAAAATACAGATTGAAAAACTTATACATAGAATAATTGTTACTCGCACGACCTTTTCACTATTCACTCGCGTCTACGTTTCATTATTCTGATCCGAAGTTTCGATTATTTTATTGACATTACTAATATAAAGTATTTTTAACTCACTCGTTCGTTGTACATAATTTTTTTTTAGATTTATTCTTATTGAATAATTAATTTGTTTTTTTGAATTATTGTATCGTTTACTCAGTTCATAAAATGACTGTCAGAATGTTTAATAATTATTAGAGATGTGCCGATTATGACTTTGGCCGACTAGCCGATTAGTCGTTGTAAATAAGCCGACTAATCGGCCAAGCCGACTACGGTTTAGGGGATTCCCGTGACGCTTCGTTTACAGCTGATTCGCTGCAACTTCAGTCACAAAGTTTTTTGAGTTTTACAGCTAACTAGTTTGACAATAGTTTCAAATATCATCACGCAGTATTGCAATATATGACATTGAATATTATGTTGATTTGTTTGTTAATTAAGATACTAATTTTGTTTGATAAATGTCATCAATATGTTTTCTTTACAAGGAAGTAACACATACATTTTATTGAGAAATAGACACAAAGTAAGAAGCCGGACTAGTCGCCGACTACGATAGTGGCCGGATAGTCGGCTTTACCGACTAGTGGCCGACTAGTCGGAACATCTCTAATAATTATCTTTGTTCATGTTGTATGAAGCATTCAGAACTATGACACATGTATAAATTGAATTTAGTTTAGTTTTTCCTTATCATAGTATTGTAATTAATTTTAAACAATACCAAGTTATCTGTTACTATAACAAGCATCAACATACAATGAAGTAGTTAGTTAGTTACCTCGAAGTTTAAACTAATAATAATTTTACTAATAACAAAGTTTGTAGATAAAACAGCCCATTGAAAGTTATCTATGAATATTTAAGATTATTTCAGCAGTTTTCATTGTTTCCGTGCGTTGCCCGTAGGCGTTGGCAACTTTGATTGGGTGACTGTAACGGTTATTGCCTGAAGGAGTTGCCAATGCTAATCCGATTAAGGCACAAGTTATAATGACAATCCGACCGGGTTATGCTAATGCTGTCGCCAGATCACTCGTTTAATGTCCCGGCGTCGATACGGATATTCAATTTTCCTTTCATTTGATTCTTTTTTAAAAATATTTTACGCGGTTTATTATCGCGTTTATTTTATTTATTTGTAGTTATCGTATGCTACCATAGGTTTCAATTATTACTGCTTTTAATTGATTACTTTTTATTAATATTATTTTGGCCACAATGATACTAGTACTCTGTTTTAATACGTATCTTAATAAATAAATCACGTGGTAATAACAATACAATTATCGTTTTTTTTTTATTTATTGTGTGTATTCATATAAAATGTGCTTTGAAAGATTACTTTAATTTTGAATAAAATGTGCATTGTATGAACAATACAGAATGTTTTATAATGATGTTAAATCTTAGTTTTCGTAATGGTTACACAGGATTGTCGGCCTTATTACCGTCGTTTAAGAGATAAAATTAATGTTAAATTTCCGAGCTTTCGCGGATTACTTCGGCGGACTCCGGCCCATCTGCCGCTGACCATTCTAAGCTGCAAATAAATTATATAATATTAAAAGGGATTTATAAACTTGACCAGTGAAAACGAATTTCCTATTGTTTTATACTAATAAATTATATTATATTAAAACATATTGCCGGGACTGTGTTTTGAATATTAAATGCAATGCAAAGTATGCGTTAAACCAATAAAATGATGTTAATTAAAAGCTTGCATAAAAAAAAATAGTTTTAAAATTTATTATCACGTGGATTATGTTTTTTTGTTTGGATTTTTTAATAAATAAAGAACATTTTCTTATTTCCAATGCTTTGGTATCGCATTTACATGATTTACGAGAGGAATGTGCCCTGTAATTTGGACAGAGCACATTCGTCTCCTCAAGCCGGTATAGTGGGGTCGACTGTTGCACGCAGACATCTGTCTGTGGTAACAAATAAATGGACTGCACTCTAGCTTAACATCAGGCGGAGTGTGGTCATATGCTGGGCTATCAATAAATAAAAAAAAGGCTATTGAGGTTATTAAATTTCTCTTAAACATTTATTTATTTTTTTACTATAGACTGTGTTGTTTATGAAATATTGTTCCGTATTCTCCCTGAACAAAGCAACAACCCCTATACACAGACAAATAAATTTCATACACAATGTTTGTTAGCATTTGTGAAGTATATTCACTTAATGGTTATGTAAATATTTAGTCTGTGTATGAGTGTGTCATCTTTGTAGTATGTTGATTATAACCACACAATCAGTACTAACCGTTGTCGAGTATTTGTTCAGTGACATGTGACAGTGACGCGGCAAATGTTCACGTGTAAATATTGTCATTTATAGAGAAGTGGTTGTTTGTTATTTTATATTACTGGGTTTTGTAATACTAAATTTATAGGGTGCTTTGTTTCATGTCGATATCAAATATCGAGGATGTGTCAACACTACAATTAAATGATCCCAAGATTTTTTTAAATTTAGATTTTAAATGAGCAGAGATGTATTACAGAAGTATATATTAAATATTTGGAGAAATTTAAATAATTATTTTCGTTTTATCTTACATGAGACCGTGTTTTCACCATTATTTTTGTATTGTAAACAATAATACGTATTATTTTATAAATTTTTGAACTAAAATATATATTTTGTCGTTGTCGCAAATAAAGTGTATATCTTCAAAATTGGGACCCCAATTTTCCTAATTCCCTCCGAGGTTATGCCTTCATATAGAAACCTAACAATCGCAATCTCAGCTTCGACTATCAGTATTTTGATAATATTATCTGACTTCTGTTCCTCTTTTTTGTGGTTTAGTAATACTATGTGTAAAAAACATATAACAAACAAAATTTCCAAGGACGTACCTAATGCCTTTAGGCCTTTTCTGTTAATTAATTACCCTTTGAAGTGCAATGCAAAAAATAATAAAAATAAATTTTGAATAATAAAATATAATAAAACAATAGTATAATAATTATCGTATTTCTATAAAAAAAAAAGAAATTAATTGTACCTTAAGCAAAAACAGATTTTCTATTTTATTTCGTTCGAAAGAAGCGAAATTAATCAAGACAAAAAATATGAATTATTTGCATTAAATTTTTTAAAGAATATTTTCACAATATTAGCTCGCTTATATCTTATCCCAAAACATCTCGGTCTTCTATAAGGGCAAATTAATTATTATATCATGAAAAACAGAATTCGATACTTCGATAATCCAATTTGCTAACAGATGATCTCGAATTCTTTGAGATTAATAAAAAAGTTACAAACACTTTTGAGATACAGCTCCGTGTTCTTTGAGTCGTGCTTTTTTAGAACTCGTTTGGCATCGTCAAGCACTCTCCAAGGCTTTACGCGAGGAGCGACAAGTGTTTCTGTAAAACAACTCCTTCGCCTTGTGTTATAATGGAGTAAAGACTTCGAGGGAGTGTAGGCTTAATTAGAATTACAATCCTGTTTCGTTTATTGGAAACTTTGATATTGGTCTTCAATTTTTTTTATAAGTCCTACCTAATTAATATCCATCGTAGGCAATTTAATATAACACAATACATATAGAACTAGATATCCCTACTAATATTATAAATGTGAAAGTGAGTTTGATTGTTACGTTTTCACGCAACAAAATTTCATGAAACTTTGTACACATGTTTTTGCAGGTACTAGAACAGGTAGGAGGTAAGTAACACAGGATACTTTTTTTTTTTTTTTTTAAATTATATTGTTTACTATAGTTTCCAACTGACTATAGTATCAGCTGTTTGGAATCACATTGATTCATTTCTATTGAAATAATCTCTGATACTTATTTATTGACTTAAATGCGAGCGAGGTCGCGGGTAAAAGCTAGTAGGTAATAAAATACGAATATCGAAATATAAAGTTAGTAATCTAATCTCGTAGAAAGTGCAAACAATTTTCCATACAGTTGTACGGGTGGGGTATTACTAAGGCACGTTCTTCACTCGCTCCTTTTCTTTTCACGCTCGTTTTTCTTTAAATGTATTTAGGTCACGAGTGAAACGAGATTGATAGACGTCTTCGACTGCACGAATACGGAATTGGTACTATACGTAATAATACGGACGCTAAAATTTTAATAAGATTTTCTAAAATAGTTCGTGTCGTACTCTTAATAATTATATTATACTTGTATAAGCGAAGGTACAGTCAGCGTCAAATATGAACAATTAAGAAAATTAAACTGTATCTTCGTAATTGTTTTTTTTTAATAGCATCACAGTTTTTAGGTTTTGAGATCGTTCTGAAATAGATCTTCAGTGATTCAGATATGGTTTAATTAAATATTTTAAATTACTGTATAATGGAAATTTATGCAGTTATTTATTATGCGAATTACTATTGCGTTTTTTTTTGATTAACTTCATCTGACATTTCGAAGGATTTGCTGCTATAAAATACACAAATAAATAAATAAATAATTTAGCGCTTAGTTTGGGATATACAACGGAATGTAAGTTTCGAACTCTATTGTCATTTAAAACATAAAACAAAATATATGGCGGCAAATATCTATGAAGAATATTAGTAAAGTTGCGACAATTTGACCATAATATTTTGCGACCTAAAAATACTCATATCCGTGCCCCGAGCATATAAAAAAATATACCGACAAAAGTGGATATGTTAAGCCTATTTGTGTACATACCTACGCTTTTAGTATCTTTTGAGGACTTGCCGCAATCCAGCTTATTTACTCTCCGCTGATCCCGTAATGAAATATAAATATTTCCTTTAAAAAATACGCCTTTTTGTGCTGCCACAAAACTTAATGAAGCTAGCTAATTTCGTATTTCTTTATGTAATAATAAATACATGTACTTTGCATTGCACATACATACTATGCCCCGATCCCATACTTGCATTTTAGTGCCATGTGTATCAGGAAAAAGATGTACATAAACTGGCAATAAACCGATATACTCATGAATATTTATTTCGACCGAGAATTGAATTCTGGACTTATGTTTTAACAAATCCAACAAGGCCAACAAATAGGCAATAACGTGGGAATCGCTTAGTTCGTACATACTCTACGAAGGCCCTTTAATTAAATATATACATATTATAACCTAACAATATAAATTACTTTTTTAATAGATCAATATTAGTATCTCTCAAAATATTGTGTTAATATTATTATTCGACTAATTAAAAAGTTTTAAATTTATTCATCCCGCGATCAATTGTAGGTTATTTTATTTTTATTACATTCTTGTTCTATTATGTTAATAAGTTGTGAAACTTTTTCATTTCATTTTGTATAGACGATGTCGTTTTTTTTTCTGTAAATAAGATTCCAAAGTAAACAATTTTGTGTTTTGATTGAACTATTGTGTTTTTGAGATTTGTTTTTATTTAATACAAACTATTAGACATTAATATTTATTGGTTTATTATTGTTGTTTTATGTGAATATTAAAGTTATTGGGTTAATAAGAAACTGAACTATGGAATGGTTTTTGGAAGGTAACGTTTTATTATTTTATTTAATGATTTGACGGAGACTTAAAAATATCAAGGTGCGTTATTTTAGCGAATATGAGCTAATTTTTATTGACATTAACACCTACTTTCATACATTTTTACTGCACTTATCACGGGTGTTAATTGTAGTGTTATATTATGCAAGTCAGATATATGTATGTATACATTGTAGACTATATATATTGCTATTGTCGAATATTCTCTTTCGCTATAAACGTATGGAGTTATTAATTTAAGAAATCAATTTAATTTTTGCGACGTCAGTAGTCAATATAGAAAATTACGTTCAATCTTTCACGGATGTTTGGAAGCGTTCCTCTACGAAAATATAACAATATTTTGCGATGAGAATTTCACCCGCTCCATTGCTCGACGTGTGTCATTAGGATTTTTATACTGGTAAAAAGCTGCGACACGTGTTTCGCACAATGAACGAGTTACAGTGAATCCGGGCTATTTGACGGGGGTTATTCATCGGTTTATCTCATGTTATATACGTTACGGTTTTTTTCTGCTGATAGATATTATACTAATAATAATACTTACTGTTTATACTTGGTATATAGAGTTAAAATAGTATATGTAATATATCAATTATTTTATATCGTCTTTTCGGCCCATGGGACGAATCGAGCTATATAAATATTCGCACACTACGAACGAGAGAGTAGGGTGACAAATTGGGCCGAATTTTTATAGATGACGTGGGCAAATGACCCGTTGTAAGTCAAACCTATTCTTACAATGGCAGTAGTTTGAGACTAAGCCGACTGTGGATCATTACGGTAATGCGTGGGTACCGCGTCAACGTGAACTTGTCGCGTGAATTTGTCTTTTATATGGAGGGTTGCATAGTTTTAAGATTTTTTTTTATTTTTACTTTATTATAACACATCAACTATAATTCTAGAATGGTTTTGTGAGTTGTATGAAATTCCATCAGAAACGAAATTTTATAAACACAATTTTTATTAAAAATAACACTAATTTTATTGAAATTGCGTTCTAAATTGGGATAATAAATTACTTAATGTTGTAAAAATGTCATATCCGTATATATAACTTATAATAACAGTACATTATAATCACCTTAATAACACGACGATATTTAGCAAATAACTATTCAGCAGAAGTATGTACGAGTATGCTGGGTGATTCTGTTGAACGTTCGGCTTCATACGTTCAACTGAATCGCCTCTGTAACGTACGACCATCCCATCTTTTCGATGATAAATCGAATCTATTAAATAGTAATTGATCAAATAATATGAATTTTGTCTTTTTGTTTATAAAGAAATCTCTTGGAAATTCTACCTACCCCCCGTAACTTTAACAAACTTGAATTCCAACAGCAGGGATTTTGCAGAACAGATTTTACCCCATTGTCCTGATTTAAGCACCTCGCTCAGGTGACTCGGGTAATCCGAGAACTCTTTAACAACTAAATCTATTCACTCTTATACGAAATACTTATTAGATCTTCCGATATTGGGGGATTCTGCCATACCAACTCGGATTTCAGGAAAGTCGTGGGATATTGAAAATGAAGATGGAAATTTCCATGGTTTGTTTTTTGTTGTTGTTTTATTATAGATTTGTATTTCGCCTTGATGTTACGAAACGGATTTATTTTCGGTAGTTTATAAATATATTTATCGCTAAAGTTTGATTGTTTTTATTAATAATTTATGCGGCTATCGTGTTTATTTTGATTAAATTGGTCTGGGGTTTCAAAAGCCTTTCAGTCATCGTGGTCGCGGTGAGATTGAGATGTGACACTTCGGTGAAGGTGAATTGCTTTGAGTTTACAGTAGGAGCTGAAAGTGTCTAATGGTCTGTAGTTGTCAGGCTTGGGATTGCACGGAGAGATTGGGCTACAGGAAGGGTGTTAAAATATTTTAATAATCTCGCGTTTTGGTCGGCTTTAGATAGTGAGTTACATAAGGTGTTTAAAATACGCTAAGCCACCATTCGAAATAACACATTTTAGGAGATTTTAGATTCCCTTTGTTGTGATACAAATTTTAGTATAGAGTTTTTATGTGCAAAATAAATAAGTAATTTTTAAAAGCGTCTTGTTGAAGTTTTTCAAATTTATGTCGGACACTTAAAAGTTGTAGGTTGTAACATCCAAAGGAAGCATGGCCTACTCCCTGAACAACTTAAATATTAAAAGGTCCTCCCCCGCCCCCGCATATTGTTATATTCTTCACCCCTCATACCTAATTACAACTTTGAACTATCTAAACAGTAAACAAGTTTAACTTGTGGTTGTTTAATTATAGTATTTATTAATTATTAACGATTTATTATTATCTATGTTTCTTGAAATAACTCCTTATTGTAAGCGGGGTTTACCGACACACTAAAGGCGCAGAGTATCCGTTGTCAATAGTTTTATAATACACACACACAATTCTCTGACTCCAATAGAAGGCATTAATAGATAAATAATTAGTTATTTAGGATTAAAACATGTTGTCAGGTGATAATATATATGTAGACTAACTATGACCCCGGGGACTATGACGTCTATTTCAAGTTTGGAAATTTGTATTATTTTTAATGGTTATTATTATATTTATAAATACTTAAAATATTATTGTTGATCCACAACGACGTCTAAAAGTAGCCCAGGTTTAAACGTGACCGATTCACGCACACTTAAAAATGCTTAACGCGGTGTAAATTGCAATATTGTAAATTAAGATGATGGAACGAAGTTCTTAAATGTTGAAGAAGAAGCACAAGAAGTAATCCGTGAAACGAAATAAATCGACGTTAGATCAAAGCAATCGTTACTCGGAGATAAGTTAATTCCGTTATCATTAAACATCTAAAAGGGTCGATAAAATGGAGCAACGTTTCGTCGCATTATTGAATTGATTTATTCCGTATCATGACGACCACAAATCCTTTTATTTGATGTCAAAGTGCGTCCATCTATCCATTCGGCCGACGTCCCTCGGGTCCATATCTTTGCCACAAAGATCTTTCCTTCTATTAGGATATATCACTAGAAGGGAGACTGTCAAAAGACATTATAATACCGCTCAATATATACTTTCATTTATACTCGTATATTGGTTTATTTACTTCATTCTGTACTCGTCAAACAAACAAGATGATAAATATTAAAAGTGGGATACGTTAAAATGAAATGAACAGAAATAAAGTTTAACAATAGCAATAAGTATGATTCAGACAAAGAACGTTGTAAAAGCAATGAAAACATAAAAACAAATAATTTTAAAGAATCTTAGTTGAAACAAGAAGATCTTAATTGTCGGGGGAAACCGTAGCAGAACTCGCAATATTACGAGTAGGAAGCACAATATATTACAATTTGCGGAGAGTTGGAGCAGCTCGCGTAATTAATATCAAGTTTGTGGTGGATTTATGACGCCGGAGCCACCTCGCATTGCTTCATATAACTTTAGTCTTTATATAACCTAACTGATTGATATTATAATTGCGTTATTTACTAACAATTTATATATTGGATATATAAATCGAAATAATAGAAGATTTTTAAACTAATATATTATAAACCATTCAATATGCAATGTTAGAGATTGTATGATAAAAAGAAAAGTTTTTTATAGACAAAAAATGTAGGTTTGGTTCTATTTCTGATTGTAAGAGACTACATATAGGTACATAGATATATATATAAAGTTTTGTATCTTTCCATACTCCAAGGAAAAGTTTATCCAATCACAAAAATTCAATTTGTCAAGTAGAAACATTAGGTAGGTTGGAGAATTAAAGCAAAAAACATTTTTATTTTGTTTTCTTTCCAACTTTCTAAATACAATATCGAGTACGTCTCGAGATCGACTTTAATTAGGTTAACATATACTTTATGAAAACATTGTTTTTCTCATGTAGGAAGCTTAAAAATAATACTATATATATTTTATTTTTGTATTATATTACGTAGCTCGTCTGTAATTTCAACAAGTCTGCAGTCGATCTTATTAAACACCGCTAATTACACGTCTTATAATACTCTGTAGGTTTCAGCTAACTCTTACGTGCAAACTGCTGGAAAACTTAAAATCTTTATTTAATTTTAAATTGAAATCTTAATTATTTGTCTTTATCTTTCAAATCCGTTTCGAGCGAACGCCGAAAGAAATTTTCATTTAATCAATTAACATTTTGGGATACTGTGAGATGTACTCGCAGTCTATTCAAGATTTTCTAGAGATATTCGCCTTTAATTTTATCAAAATTGAATCACCTTTTCTGTGAACTGATTGAGCGAGCTCTCTTCGAGTATTTATTTATCAATTTTGTGTTAGGAGTTCATTCTTAAAAACTTTCTAAAAATAGAAACCAAATCTGTACAAAAGCCGATATAGAACACGAAGCATCAGTGTCTATTCAGTCATAGAGTAGTTCGTAAATCAGATGGTACATATCAGATGATACATATCAAATTAACAGATTAGAGAAACATTCTTCTTGACGTCTTCTTTAGTATTTATATATCTGATTGAATTATACAATTCTTTTGTTTCAGCTGACAAAATACCACCTGGTTTTCCCACCATCGCGCCTCCTCCATCGACGATGGTCGTGGAAGTGGGACACACAGCGACGTTGCCCTGTGCTGCCAGTGGTACCCCGACACCTAATGTGCGATGGCTATGGAACTCTTTACCTCTGGATGTCGCATCTAATCCTCGATATGCACTGCTTAATGACAAAATGCATGGTGAGTAAATTTTTATATTGTTATAAAAACTATAGTCACTCGTTTCATCCATGTTGCGATAGACTTGTTCTCAAATGAGTATGAAGGAAAAACAATGATTTCCCCGTGGAAACTGTAGATAAATATCTGTTCAATCTTAAAGCTAGTTTTGTTCTCGGCGAAGAAGCACGGGTCTTATTATTAGAGTTATATAAAGGGTTTCTGTCTGTGCTTGCCTTTTATTATTTTATTATGATTAGCCAAGGCGCATAATAATTGTGAAGAGGGAAATGTATTGAAGTCTAATTTATATTGGAGATCAGCATGGAAATAAAAGATGAGCGTGTCTATAAAATGCACAAAAAAGAAAGAAACTGCTAACCTAACATTTCTTAAGCATAGTTTTTTTTACTAAATCTGAACGACCGCAAATATACGATTTAGTTCGTAAAAAATGTAACGTTAAACCAACGCTATAAACTGATGAATGTTTGCGCGTGGACGCAAGCCCGCAAGTGGGATTACCCATGTAGCACTTTCATTTAGCAGGATTTTACGCGAGCGTAGCGAAATGGCTTAACTTGTCATCGCGACGCTTCCCATTGTTTCGGCTTTGCAAGAATTGTAGACATTCAACGAAATCCATGTACTTTAATTTAGACTATTTCGTTTTAAGTCTATTTATTGGTGTACGGTACGTACAAAAAAAGCCTGGATTATGTGGTCCTTGACATTTTTTTTAAAAGGCTCTCCGAGTCAAGTTTGCTTGACGTTTGCGCTTTACTGATGTTATCTTTACCTTTATATAAATATAATAATGTATCTTCAATAATCAACTACTTTACAATATATACATATTCATTATTATGAATATGTTATTACGTTATGATGTACTCACCTTTCAGAAGCAAACTTACCCGTCTCTATGAAGGCAAACTTCACGAGCGAATCTCTAAGCCAGAGGATTAATCAAATTATAGTTTAACATTAAACCTGATACTCATTTAGACCGCCCACTTATCAACACGGAGTAGGTGCGTAACATGCGATGGCCCTTATCATACCTCTACACTGTTGCCAGACTTTGAGTTACAACGTGTGTTTATTAATTAATTCATTTCTAGCTACAATTTTTAGCATTCATTACTGGTGTTTATTAAGATTTTAGTAGAACAAATTAAAAATGTATATTGAATAATGCCATTATTGTCCGGAATATACAAATTTTGTCCAGAGACATTTCTTTTCATTCGATCCCAGAATTATACCAAATTTAATTAAAATAAACAGAAGACACTCGCAGACGCTAGTATAGTAAAGATTTCAATTTCTAACGCGTATATTCCGTAAATTATCTTATGAGGTATCGGAGCCTGAGTTGTGATAGCGGAGTTGTGATGATTTACCTGGTTCTCTGGTACAGCTATCGCATAGCAAGCGTACAAGGCCATGACCCGCCACCTTTAGCTTCGTGATAATCGCGAAAATATACTATAATAATACAGCGGTCACGTCGAGAGGCGAAACAAAAAAGAAGTTAATAACAAAAGGGTAGGCGTTCGCGTGGATTTAGTGGCATTATAGCGTTACAGGCGCCACGCCGCCGCGTTATTAAATCTTCCAACACCTAGCTCTAATATACTATATCGTCACTTCTAGTTGTACAATTAGCCGGGTTTAAAATATTTTGTCAATTTCATTTTGTTTATTTCCAATCCTGTTTTGGGCGTCGTAAATTGATTATTTACATCGCAGTGGAAATAGCTTCTGGTCGTGGAGTGCGATCACAGTCAGACTGCTGTAAAAAATATTTGAGTACATTACGGTTTTTTTTACCTTAATACCTCATTAAGATTGTCCTCGAATAAACACAAATTGATTCCTTTGTTTTTTAATTTATTCTTTTTGTTAAATGTAACATTATATTTGTTCCATTAGTATGTACAATGAAGTTAATAATAAAAGCACGTGGGTCGTTTCTAAGTAAATGTAGGTTGTTGTTTTTTTTCACCTAATCACCTATGTTTTTGACGACCAACAAGGTCACGGCAAGCCCTCTCGCTCTACTAATAAATAGAGGTACTGAGTCATGACAATTTACAATTTAATTTATAAATTGAACAATTTAAGTCGATTAAATTTCATCAAATCCACGCAATTTTGCAGGAATTTCATGGATCATCTATGTTATATTGTATTTGTTATTTATTCGCTTTGTTAATTTTAATATACTTTCTATAAAATGTTTTATTTATATGGAAATATAATTGATTATTAATTTAAAAGAGTTTATGCGACTTGCAAACGCGTTAATTTTGATAATGATTTTAATCAATTTATTAGTAGGCCGCATAAAGTATCCTAAATTGCATACAGTAATGCCCCACTTCACGCGAGTGATACGTTCCGGAAAAAACTGAAATTCCCGCGACTTTAGAGAAGTTGATGACTACACTATGTTTATACGCACTCTTTCGCATAATGCGAGGCAATTGAGCGCGAAATTTGAATTTCGCGTTATAGTGAAACCGCGCATAACGGAGTCGCGTAAAGCGGGGTATTACTGTAGTTAAATCATGTCCGTGCATGATCAATCTTAGACATCACTATAATTATTTTTCTTTTTTTTTTCGTATACTTCAGTCTAAAATCACACAATTGCTTGACCTGTACCGCTATCAATATTTGTGAAAGTAATTATCTCCTAAGTTGGTACTATTGTCCGAGGTTTTACTATCAGTTTGGGTAAAGCCCAGTTGCGGTACTTCGAGGGGTGATTTTGTACCCTTTTTTGTTAACCGAAATTCGGAATCAGACGGCCTGATCTTTAACCACTATTATTTACATACTACAGGTAATGTACGGGCGTAATAAACACGAGGACAGCAACCTTTCGGGCAACGTTCAAACACAAAAGCAATGTAATAAAAAAGTACCTACGCCTTCAATTTTGAACAAAATTAATATCGCTGGATAATTTCATTGTATTCATAATGATTATAAAGTTTATGATAATTTTTAAACTTAAATGACTCGCGTTTTTTTTTCTAATTAATAATTATATTTAACGTGACTGAATTTTTAGGATATTAATAAATCTTGTGCTCTTGACACAAGTAGCGTCTTCATAAAATCCATATTCATGCTTTATTCTGAGTACGTTTCGCGCGCAACTGACCATTTTCAACTCTAAATTGCTCTCTTAAGTATAATAAAAATCCTCGAAGTCCGCCCTGTCCCAAGTTTTCGGAGCATTGCGGCACCTCCCACTGTTATAAGTCGCGGCGACAGACTATGTTAATTGTTTCAATTTTAATGCCATTATGCATTTGAGAAGAGGTGAGAAGTAATTTAAATTCAGTTATGGCAAGACCGCAAGCGACTTTAGAGGGTCTTTTAATCTCATTAATTTTAATGTATTCTAGAGGATTAATTCCCCTCGGTTGCGGCCGATATTTCATGGGACAATGGATGTTAGCGGCCCGCGATATACCTTACCTACTTTTACGCACAAAAATATACAAGTCGTGAAATCAATGAATTATTTTTGAAAGTGTACTTGACGTGTAATTTATTTCGGGTCTTCAGGACCTCTATAGAAACTGAGTACTTAGTTCTGTAGATATCTAAATTAGGTAGTTAACCTTAATTATGTCAGGTCTCTGGCTACCCGATTACAGCAGTGTGTATGTATCCTAATTAAACAGTTAACGTTAATTATACCATATATAGAAAGCTTGAACCTCTTTTCGTTGTTCGTCATTTGTAACCAATAATATTCATAAAACTTATTATATGAACATATTAACAAACATCTCCCTCGAGTTGATCCTAAACCTTTAACTTTTATTTTATTCAGAAACTTTAACGCCATATGTCGTGGATGCGGTCCTTCCTGCATAATATTTGGTTAATTTCACACACTTTGATGGTGAAGCAATCTGTTGCTGGCGTGTTTAACCCAAATCCTTTTGTGAATATTATATTAATTGCCAAAGGACAAACATAGTAGTTGGTTCATGATATCATTATGCATATATTATTACAAGGAACAATGTGATTCCTGATATGTTTCCTAGAAAGAAAGTGATTACCGTGTCTATGTTTTATGGTAAAATATGTACGAGAATGTAGAAGCATTACTCATACATTCGTGTAAATTAGCAAAAGGCGAGTTCTGTAACAGAACAAAGGCTTCGGGACGGTTTTACGGGTAGATCCTTCACACAGAAGCAAGATTAACAACTAAAACTTGGCTGGAGGCAATAACGCGTGGTGTCCGCCCCTCTTCAGGCCTCGACCACCCCGGCACAGATACACATTCTTGATTGCGACCTACGCCGCCAGATTACGATTCATTTACATACAAATGCGGGTCCTTCTAACTTTGAATGGGACGGCACCTCGAGTCCGTTGTTTGAGCAAAAAGCTAGGTTTAATTCGAACAACAATAACAGTGCGGCAAGGGGCGTGGAGACACTCGCCTCGGACCGGATTAACCGCGCCCTCTGCTGCTGACGCGACGCACTTCTTAGTGCCCTGTCGCTGACGAGTTGAAAAATTGACTAACTTGCTAACTCCAGCCACGCCTTTAGTCACGGCCAAACACCACATATGCGGCAAAGGGTTGCCTTTATTTTGCTAACAGCGATCATTTATTATTTTTTGGCTTTCATTGAAATCTCTGTTTTATCATATTTATTCTTGTAAATTAACGATAACAGATTACCAATTGTACCATTTGCGTGAATTATAATTGGTTTTTCTTTCATTATTGTTTGTTTTTATTCGCATGACCCGAATTTTTGTTTTGCATTTATTTATGCGAATGCCAGATGCAGCGGTGGCTCAACTAAAGTTTATAGTTGCAACTTTCAGGCGATCCAATTTATTTCCACACATGATGTAAAGTTTTAAAATCCAAACTAAAGCAGCTAATTGCCCCGTTCGTACGCCATGCACTGTCCTTATATGAATACGGATATTTATTGCTATTTCCCCGAAAACTCAGCTCGATAGGTGATATAACACTATTTGGATATGTTATTGAATTTAAGAAACTGCTAAGGAGACCTATGAAAAGGGGGGTAATTGATATTAAAGGTTTAAAGGCAAACTACATAAAGAGTACATTAATACCGGTGCTGTTTACTTTCTTGCCGTTTCCTCTTGACCGCAAGTAAGATTAAATGCGAGGTGATAAAGCGTCAAGTCGTCGCCGCAATTCTCGTGGACTTTTATGAATCGCGCTTATTTTTCTTTTAATTACGAGCCCCGGTCGACGGCGGTGGGACAGTTTGTCTCTTGAATTGTATTTTTCCTTTTAATTTCATACAAGAGTGACCCCATTGCGGATGTTGAGGTAAAGAATAGCGTCCTGTAAAGGCTTCCATATTTCTTTTTCTTATAGCCTTCCATATTTTAATCTTTGTTGTTATCTTTTTTGAATTATAAAATAATATAATAGGAAAGCTTTTAAACTTTTGACTGTTAATTAAGCCTGCGGAAACATTTCGGCAACTTTAAACAAAGAAACTTTAGGGACTTCTGATCTAGAACCTAAAAGGATAACCTAAAACATTCTTAACAAAGAGCGTATTTCGAAACAAATATTTCTAAAAAGCCACTGAATTGTATTGAAATTTGGTTGTCAGTACAACTATGCTCATTTGTATAAAACTTCAAAGAGGCTAGAATTTTACTTGACAGAACATTTTAAAGGAAAATAACCTTTAAACGTTTGTCAAAGAATTATCAATGTGATGAAAATAATCTCTTTGTATATTCTAGTAAAAGTCTTATACCCATTCAGTAATAAAGAAGGGAACGCTATCGCAATTTATTATCATGTGGTACCAGAAGGAAGTGTAATAATTTTAACATTATATGAACAAAGAGTATATACGTTTTCTTGCCAGATTTACCAGCTTTTGGCGACTTTTGATAAAATCCCTTGTAATAGTCACGTAGTGGCAATTCTTGGTGTCGCAATTGCTGTTACCTTTCGACGGTGAGCATTACATACGAATAAAGCTGCTCTTCCTTTCAAAAGCTCTTTTAACAAAACTTTATATAAAGTATACTTGTAAGTTTTATTGTGTTATGTAATAATTAATAGTAATTTCTTAAAACCCTTACTTAAAATGAAATCCCTTCAATAATTTCACTACTCTACTCATTATCTTTGACTTTAGGGTCTATACCTGACTGTTTTATTCGATAAATGAATGTTACGTGATGGACAATCTTATTAATACAGATACTTTCGAATGTTTATTTTGAGGTTGACACTCTCTACAGCTGGTTCCGAAACGCGGCTAGATTACTAGTCCTGGATATGTGGTTATATAGTTTATATATATTATGTAAAAAAAGGAAAGTTTTTTTTATTATTTGAAGTGTTATTTATTAAATATTTTTATGGCTAGTTCCATTCTAAAACGTGTAAAACAAATGTTTAAGTAGAAATCCTAACATAAACTTTAGTATCAAAAGCAGCCCTAAGCTTTAAACCCCGAGGTCCCAACACGTAGGCTCGGTGTAGTTTTATTTGATTACCACGTTTGTCCTGCGAACATTTTACCACAAAAACTGTTATTTTAACATACTGTTTCGTAGATTTATTATATAACAATTTTCCATCCATAACATACCTACTTTTTAAACGGTATTTTTTACATTAAATTCCTAAACGTAACGTTCGGATAAAATGATTGGAAGCGTAAAAGAAAACCCGAGACCACGAATTATTATATCGTCACCGGCCTATGGTTTTAATATCTCGAAAAATGTCAACGTGAAAAGGGAATTCCCAAGAGTGTATCTACGTGATGGGCCCTTAATACTTGTGCTTATAACTGTAAGGACGATGTTATTGCCAAACTTTCGGCTCGTCCTTGATGCTCATAACATTATATCTTGAATTATTCTGACGGGCGTAGTTTGATTTAGGGCCTTTTTAACTTTAAGGCTTTCTTTATTTTTATGTTGTTGTTTTACTAATGCTAAAGGGATTATTACTAATGCAACATGATCTTCAGTTTTCTTCTCCAAATATTTTTAGTATTTTAGTGAAATGTTTATTAAAATTTTCAGAGTTCTGAAATCCACCAAAACTCATTTCATTTTTAAATAAATTCTATTCTTTTAACGGTTTTTTAAGAAAAGATTAGTCCCTGTCTTTTTTAAATCGTAATTCGTAAACTACACAAACGACACACTTAATATTGTACTCAAATCACAATTTGTTTCCACGACAGTAAAATTGAATGCAATAAATTTGGCGTAGCCTCTTCGCCTTGTATTATTTTTGGCTTTTTTCCCCAGTGTCGCGTTGCCTCTTTCTCTCTCGGTTTTTATTAAAACTACATCAGTGCGACCATCCGTCGGCAATCTTTCATAGTAATTACTTATTTTAGATACACAAGAACTGTTTTCTTTTTTTGGGCCTACCAAATATTACCTATAAATTTATATATAAAAAAATTCATGCCTATAAGTAATTTAGTTAAAATATAAAGGTCTTTCGAAAACCTATATTATTTTTTTCTTTTAAGTATTACAAAAAAATCTTAGTTAATTTTGGTAGGAATCGGTGGAAATATTATAACTCCTTAACCACTAAATGACTCTTCCGTTTAATTCTGTCATGATATTAATATAAGTGAGTGTAAATCCCCTGCTAAATTCACTGACGTCCTGGGTGGCCTAGTGCCGTTAGCGAGGTTCCTCACAACGTACACTATCTTTTAATAGTAGTAGCTAGTTTATAGCGCCATAAATTTCACAATGCACCCTGCACGAAATGGCTGCATAATTAAATATTCTAACATCCAATGTTTCCTATTAGACTTAAATTATAATTTCATCTTGATTGTACATTTTTAATTTGCGCTGTGATTAATTTGGTTCTTCGTTCTTAATTGCAAGTAACACACACACAGTGGACTTAAATTACCTTAAGAGTAACACGTGACCGCACTCACATCTGATTAGGTTTATGTTAAGATACGGCTGCTGCCACAGAGGAATAAATGTCTCACCAGAGTTAGTGTTGGCGACTTGATTGGCAGGCATGCTCCTCTCATGCTAATTCTGAAATCTGATTGGGTGACCATGTGTAGTGATAGAGTGACGTAATACATAACATATAGGTAGATATATAAATACATACATATAATAACCGCAGCCTAAGGTGAAGGAGGTTTATGTAAATAAAAAAGTATCAAAACTTTGAGGGTTCTTGCGATTTGTAATGTGAAAAGTTTCATTGAAGGTTACATTGACGGTCTATTTTCGATGATATTGAACGCGGTCCGACGAAAATGGTTATTTTACTTCTATAGAAATAGTTTGGTCACTCTCCCTCTGTAGCCCCTTAGCTCAATGCATAATTAGGTGTTTATTTTTATTTTGAACTGTTCTGGAACATTCCATATGCCAGGCTACTATTTAAAAAAGTCGCATATCTATACATTGAAAATGTATTCTGTTTCTCAATCGATTTTCTTAATGTTGTTTTTAATGCGAATAATAATATTTTAAATATATATTTTTTCTATTTAAAGGTACACTCCAAATTGTTAAGAGCGAAGAGGAAGATCACGGCAAATTTGAATGTGTGGCTGAAAATTCAATAGGAACTGAATATGGAAAACCGACTTCTTTGTATGTGAAGGGTGAGTTATTTTCGACTAAAACAAAAGAAAAACTTCATATATATATGAATATAGGGAATAGCAATCGTGGCATTTCTCTGGTCGCTAATTGTCTTAATACATATTACATACATAATGGCATTTTTCATGGGTATTTGGTTATTTTAGAAATTACTAAAACAGATGTTCTCGAACGTAATTTGTGTATATGGATTTGTTGCTTCTAAGCATAGCGCTTGTTTATTTTTTTTCCGCTGAGAAATGTTTTCGACGCTTGGGAAGTAATGGGTTAAAGCAGGCCTTTACGTACAAGAGTGTGTCAGACTCTGTTCTCTTTAAGTGTGAGATTGGGAGATCTTTAGAGCATTGTAACATAAATCATTTATTATATATATTGGTTAAAATTAAATTTAGAATACTGATTTTCAAAAGTCGAAGGTCACAAAACAACGCCTAATATTAGTCACGTTATATACACCCAAATAGAAGTACCAGTGTTTGTCAATATGACAATTGACTATTCGATCCGTGGTATTAAATTTACATGAAGGGTGCCATCGGCAATCTGAGACCCTAATAAATTAGGGCTCGATGTCGAGTTGTAGGGATGCGCGGTGTTAAACGAATTTTTAATTGTCATTTTAGAGTATGGTATTGGTTGTAGAAATAAAAATTTATATACCGTTTACTTATTTTAACAAAATTAATTAATTAAATTATTTATAAATTTTACAAAAATTATAGAATATTATAATTAATTATAACAAATAAAACAATCACGGAAAAGCAATCTCGAATGTAATAAAATATATTTTCTGACAAATTAAAATTTAATCGATTCGAATTCGTAATCACATATAAATTAATCGATTCAACAAGTTAGGTGTACATCCCTAAAGGTAAAACCCTCGCCTCATCTGTTGCCACCGCAACAATGTCCTTGGTATCATTAAGTAAGATTGCGGTAAGACTGGTGACAGACTTGCAGAGGGGTTTAATAAAACAATACAGGTTATTAGTAATGTTATTGTAATGTAAGAAGTTCCGGGTTCCATTCCCAGATGAAACCGATATTTATTTATTAGAATTTATTGTTATACGTATTATAAATGCAATATTAATCGTTTGTTTTGCATCTGGGTAATGTGTGTATTCTCTTAGTCATACATGTGATGCAGCAGTACAGGATTTTTACGTACACACTGCAATATTCAAATGGATACAGTTTTTTTGTAGATATATGGATCGCGGTGTCGTGAACGGCAAAGGAGATATTTGCATCCCTTTCACACTAGCCTCAACTTCGACAAATGAACGCGGGCTATCCCTTTCTAATGATTGTTTCTTCCAGTCCAAAGTCCAATCTGTATCCATTGTGATTTATACATACATAAAAAATATAGTGTATTTTTTTTTATTTTCAAAATAATAATAATCGTTCGTTTATATCTACATTCGTAATGGTTCATGACATTAGTTCAGTTGTATCTACCATCGCTGAAATGAGTCCACGTGACACTGTTGTCGGCTCTAATGTTCCTTAAATATTACTAGACGTTTGTTATATTTGAAAAATTTGGATATAATATAAATTTTAAATGTTAGTATTATAGTTTCTTGTTAATAAAATTTAATTACATTCGAACATGCGTATAATGAATAATGTCGAACAAGCTCCCTTGTGGGTTTAGTTGAGTTCTTAGAGGCTGTCCTATGTAATCATCTGAAACGTTCGAAAACTTAACAATGGCATATTCTTGGATGTCTTACGATCTCAATTATTGATTCACAATTTATTTACTTTTAAATTATTTAAAGTTTTATTTTTATTACCTAACTTTCAAATATAGTATGCAGAAATGAAAAACAATTGCCGCATATTATGTACTTGTAAATGCAAAATTGTACAATAATGTGTTTGTTTATTCAATTAATTGATTTTTATGAGAATAGTCTCTCAAATTTACGGTTTATTGAATTAGTTCCAAAGATATGACATCGAACAGGGCTTTCTCTCTCTCCTTTCTCTTCCTCTCTCTGTCTCTGCCTCTCTTATTCGCGTTTCAATTATTTCAATATTTTAAATTACATTGCAGTTAAAATTTGTTGCTATGAAATTTGTAAGTTCTGCCTACAATTAACCTATGTATTTAGATACATTTATCTGTGGTCGCAGTTGATTACGCTCATAGAGTAAAAAACATGTCTGATTAAAATATTGGAAAATGCACTGTTATTTATTTCCCTATTGTGGCTCAACTATTACTAAACTATTCGAGTTAAATGTAATTAAGTGTTATCACGGGGACACAACAGTTTAGAAGTGGCTAAGTCATCAATATTAACTATTCGAAGCCTATTTGTTTACGAACTAAACTTGAAACTGATTTGAACTGAAAATCCGATGTCATAAAGTTTCAAATAACAACTATCAATAATATTGATTATAAGTTTTAAACCACTCAAATAGGTAGATAACTAGCTGACTAAAGTTTAGTGATGTGACACGAGCCGTTCAATTTGTGTGACTCGAGTCAAGTTGTGAGCGACATCACTTTTAATTTGATTATTTAAACACTAGACATTCAAGCGTATATTAAATGCACGCTTCAGTTTACAGATATACTTGTAATGAATTTGTAAATTGAGTTTTATAAAAAAAGGGTTTGAAATGTATTCATTTATTTTTCAAGGGCATTTAAAGTTATTTATACTGAACGGTTTTGTGTTTATTGCAACTATGCTGCAAGTTATAACATTAAATTATTAATGGATCTAAATGACTTAAAAAGTAATATTACAGTTTCTGCCAATCCATCGCGAAATAAATTGATGACTAGTACTCGCACTATCGCATATATTTTAGCTTATAATCAATTAACTCGACCACGATGAGTGCAAAGTTTTTAAAACAGTTTGAATAATTAAAACAAACCCGAGAGTCATCTATAAATGAGTTATATCAGCTCTTACCATCACTATAACTCGAGTTAAACTCGCAGGCGCATCACTAATAAAACTTGCTTTGAATCACTTATTATCTGTCCGCTCACTGATAGATTTATCTTACGACAAATTGAATTAGAACTATAGTTTCTGTGCGGGGATTAATATGATTTATTGCGTAACTAGGATAAATAGTTTAATAAAAGTTATTGACAGGGGAGGGTGTCCGTTGTGTCCATAGCACGTGTTATATTTATATTGATTGCGTTTTCTGAAGTGAATCGATTAACTCCATAAAGCAATAACTTGACAAATGAAATAAATACATAAATGCATAAATATAGATCTAATTTTCATCTAACGGCATATATGAAACTAATAAGAAAGAATAGCCAAAATAATAATCGTAAGATGTTACAATTTTTATGTGACTACTTAGAGTTAGTCGATTTCTACAGTGAGCGGTTAAAATGCATTAGTACTTTAAAATATCTAAATTATATTGTTATTAATAACAATATAATTAGTAAATGTGTGTTTGGCAAAATGTCTCCCCCTCGAGTTTTATACTATAGCACAAGAACCATATATTTTAAGATTATATTCATAGGTAATTAGAGTATAGAGTATTGGTAATTAAAAATAAGCTTTAATACTCATTGCTCTACTGTTAATTTTTTTGTAGTTATATTAAGCAATTAAGAAAGAATTTACCGATACTACTATTAGATAAATATAAGTACCTAACTGATTCCCCGAATGTATCAGACCGATCTATAACACTGTTATTTCATTTTCATTGGTGAAAACTTTATTTGGCTTTTTTATTTCCGTTTGTTTGTAATTATTTAGCTGTAAGTTTTTTAAATAAATAAAAATAAGTAATGTTATTTTGATAAACAGACAAAATACGTGTTCTAGTGGTCTTAGTTGATATTACAGAGAGAATAGTTCGGTTGTATGGTGCTCGTAAACTCTGTTACAAGCTGGTTTGTAATGGTTATAATTTAGCCTGATGTAATAGAAAATAGTAAAATAGTTCGCCGACAGCATACTACGCTATGCATGCACTAGAAGTATTTATTAAATAAATTTTGATTTATTAGGTTGTTACATGTTTTCCAAGTGGACTGTACCAACAATAATGGCAGCTTATAAGAGTATCAGTTCCGTGTATATTACTAAAGAAAGGATTGGTACACAATCTACCCTTTAATGTTATTGGCGGGTATTTCTTTGTGAACCTGTGTCAATGTCAGTGCTCTCGACAAACGACATTCCTTTTTACGTAAATGCTTCAAGAGTTTTTGCCTCCTTAACCTGCTTCAATAATGCTTTCTCTTACGGTTTTTCTTCACTATATTTCACTGATACGGTTTTGGACTTCATCCAGTTAAGTTATTCTTTTCTTTTTCATTTTTTATATATGAATAATAAAATTGATAATTGTGTAGCGGTTGCGAAAATCATGTAAAATAAACAGGGTTGTAAACCGCAAATAACGTTTTAAATTAGTAAAAAAAATGTTATTCAGTAATATGATCGTATTAGAAATAGTATAGTAAAACTTGGGTGGTGAGTGAATTGAAGATATTTGAAAAGATTGTGAAAACACTAGAGCGAGAAGTAAAATTGTCGCAAGTTTTTAGTATTTTAAAATAAGTTTACGAGTTAATACAATTTGTTAGGGTAGTAGAGGCGTTTCGTGCGCAAGTTTCTTTGTGAGTTTACAAGAGAAACCCCACTTAGCCCTAAACTTCGCGTCGTCAACATGCATCGCCATCCACAGCTTGAGTTAGGGAGTATACTTTGAGTGGATTTTGCTTTTATATAATGTTGTTTTAGTTTTTGTGAGAGAAAATAACACTAATAACATAGTTAGAGGATCTACAAAGTAAATGCAGTGGAACCTCGCGTAACTAGTAATAACGAGAAAAATAAATTGTAAAGTACTAGCTCGCTTAACAAGCAACGTTTCGCATAACGAGCGACGTGGATAGGGAATCCCCGAATGGTGCGTTAGAACTTTCTCTGCTGTTGCTAGTTGCTACATCAGCCTGTGGTTTTTTTTGCTAAGATTGTTTCGTTTCGCATTACAAATAAGTCTCCGGAACGAATTACGCTCGTATGCTTATATGGAATTTTAGTAAAATCAATATTACCACAAAATAACCGAATATAGTTACGTTAGCTTTTAAAAATGTGATGATATACATCTCTTTCTAAGTGGGCTTAAAATAAACAGAAAACAAAACCTGTTCACTTAATTTTTTTAATTTATTTTAATTTGGGGCTTCAATCTATCAAGACATATCAACCCCATAGTACCTAGATCTACAAAAATTCAAAGTAATTATAGTATAGAATACTTATCTGTACAAAAGTATACCCATGTTTCCTTCTACAAACTCTCTAGATGTCTAATTATATTTTTGGTACCTTATTAGACGTTTATTGTGACACGTGCCAACTTAATATTGTTGAGGGTCTTGTAAAAAAAATTACACAGCAAGAACCACTTTGTATTCCGTTGCCAGCGTGTATTAATGCCCGGGCCTCGCCTTTACTAAAAAGTGTTAGACGTCCGTTCGTCTTGCACGACTCACCTTAATTAAAAAGAAGGATCCCGATGTCACCCGTCACACCCCGCATTAAGGGCTCGTTCACACTTCTCCAACGCATTACAAATATAATGTGTATTGAGTTCTTTACTTTTGATCTTAAAAAATACATGATATTTAATGACTAGTAAAGTTTTTTTTAATCTCAACTTTAATATTTAGGGATAAAACAAAAAAAAACTATAGGTATTTTATAACTGCCTCTACTAATGGTTATGAGTATGATTTTTTTATCTTCTTCTTCTTTTATTAATGACAAATGTTCAATGAAGACAATTCCGCCAATGTCGAGAATTCAAGTAAGGGTCTAACAAGAAATTTTAATACACGTAAACCCTCATGTTTTTTTTTCAATACACTAAAGTCATTCTTCACCTGTATATATTTTTTTGAGTTGACTGTCCATGTGTAATCGAATCTTAAAAAGAAGAACTGGCTGAAGTTGACAATACACCACCCCCTACAGTATTAATTAACATAAAGTGTACGGAAGTGAACGTTTTTCTAATTTATTCTTAGCGAAATTGCGTTAAATAAAATATTAGCTTTGTTTCTGTCGAGGAGTTGAATTCGTAAAATAAATAAACCCATATTTTGGATGACGTTTCGTTTTATAATAAAGAATTTTATATTAAAGTTTTATGTATTACCAATATTCACCTCGTAATTTCAGTAATATTTTACTTTAAAATACAATCAAATTTGTCAAATTTATTTTGTTATCAGTCTCTTATATTTTCGATTAATATCAAATGCAATTAACCACCTCACTACGCGCTGACACAACACTAACGTATCAACGTAATTGTGTAAGAAATGAGCCAGGATAACGGAAGCTACTTTTGTGGTACTATCGGCGTCAAAAAATGTTTACCACCTTAAGTATCATAATTGCATGCACACATTAAGATCATAAGTTCTAAATGTCTATTTCAAGTTTGACGCAGGAAAATATGATTTTGACAGCCAAATGTAATGAGTGTGAAAGAGATCGCGCTCGTCTCACGTGTCGTAAAAGCGCGATGTAAGATATAGTACGAGATAGCAAAGTGCGAGAGGGATAAATACCAATAAGACACCCTTTCCACAGTGACATTATGAATACAATCTCTACTAAAAGAACGTCTAAGCTTCTTGGATTGACTATAGATAATATTTTTTTCTAATAGTGTGAGAATCAATCGCTCTAAGAGATGGACCGACACTACTATCAGGGTTTGATATATAGAAAACCTTCTTCGAAAAAAACTATAATAATATTTTTGTTAAAAAACAAGAAAGGAAATAATAAAATAGAAACTCTTTCTTAAAAATTAAAAAATCTTTATTTAATATCTAGTAGTATATCCTCAGCAACTATGACGGCACGGAGTCTATCTCGCACAGATGCAAGAAGGCGCGCGCAGAGCTCAGACCCTCTGATATCATCCCATACTCAGCTCCACTTTAATAGCATGGTGTCTGGTGTCTTCAGCACGGTGCAAGGCTCGTCGGATCGTCGGAGCTCTCACATCATATGAAGCAGCAAAATAACTAGTTGGTGTGAAACCATTCTCTTCGTACCGCCGTATCATTTCTGTTACTTGCGCGGCGGTTAATATCGCTCGTCGTCCTGAATAATTTTTATGATCTGTCATTTGCCCTTCTTCGCCATGCCGCTTAATCCGAAACCTCACAGTGAATCGCGATATATTGAGTTCTCGTGATATAGCACTGATACTGTGACCATCTTCGAAGAGAAATATTATTTCAGCCCTTTGCTTCAGGGTTAAACTTGCCATTTTATTTCGTTTTAAAAATATCTTACGTAAAATTTTGCTCTGTCCAAATGACAATATTTTTTATAAATGTCATTTCAACAAATAAAGAAATGAGGTTCATCATTAGAAAGTTGTCAATAATCTTTGTTATATTCGATACGTCACGCGTCATATTGATTAATAAGTAACTTGTAAAAGGTAATAAGTAACTTGATATGGCATTTTAGGCTTTAGTGAAAGAAATGTGACATAGAATCTAATTTCAAAAGTGGTAAACCTTTTTTGACGCCGATAGTACCT